>VZTF01009179.1:1563665-1687611 GCA_013397755.1 Cnemophilus loriae | reverse complement strand
GAGGTCAGCGGCTCCCTCCGCAGAATGACTTCCTCTGGGCCGCGCCGGTGCTGGGCAGACCGCTGCTAGGCTACTGGAAGTTCACTCCCGCGGGCGGAAGGTTGGGAAAGATCCTGTGTTTTCCTGACGTTACAAGAAGCCAGGATTCGAGGGGTTTCCGCCAGTCACGCTGCAAAGACTTGACAGATGTCTCGTTTATAAATAATAACAGCCCTCAGTGGGGAAACCTGACTGAGTTAAATGTTAGGAAAAACGAACGTGAAAGGACCGTGGTGGGAGTATGTGCTGTTGAACAGCTTGTGTAGGTGATAAGATGGGTAAACCTGCACGGAAAATTCAGCTTTTTTTTGGTTTTCCCCAACTCACTGTCTTAGTAGCACCCTGGAAACTGATCGTGCTACTTTTGAAAATCACAGCTTTCAACAGACTTGTGGCTTGCTTAATCCTGGTTTATGAGTGGTATGCTGAGGGAAAGGAGTGTATCAGTGCCAGCTTTCCAGCTGGCTCAGGACAAGATACAAGCTTACATCAGTCAAAGGAAATCCATATAGCCTGGGCTTACCTAGCTGAGAGCACATGATCACCTTTTCATCACCTTTTCTCCCCTTGTCAGATTCAGTCCTGAATTTGTCCACCTAGTTAATAAAATTCAGTAGTACTTCAGAATATAAATTTTGCAAGGATTTTTGGTTTCTTTTTACAGAAAAAAAAATAGGTGCTAGAGATAAAAAATATCTAGCAAAATGGAGCTCCAAATATCTGCTGCTAGGCTCTCTGCACAGTGTAAATAACAGGCTTAGTCCATGTAGCTACTTGTGCCTCAAATAAGTCTCTACCTCATTCTCTTTCACAGCAGTGGGCACAGTCTCACCCTGCCAACCTTCTATGCCCTTCTGGTGATCATTCATTTACTTGGACTTTTCACTGAACTCATATCTGATTTCTGCTCTGGTATGGACTTCGGGGTGTTTTTGGTGTGGTGGTTGGTTTTGAAGGGGCGTTTAAATGTTTGTATATGTGGAAGTTAAGGTGCAGTTTCATCACTGCAGACGAAACCTCTTATCTTTCAGACCAAGGGAAAATCCCAAAACAAAACCAGCTAGTTGTTCAGTGTTGTGTTGGAAAGCTGTAAATAGGCAGAAAAATAGCTGGTGAAAATATAGTTCTGCACCAGCGCTACTCTTCACTACTCAGCAGTACAAAGTTAGTAATTTGGTCCTAACAAAAGTTTTGACTAAGCACTCTCCTAAAGAAAAAATTCTTACCTGCACTCTTATCTGTAGAGTTTTTAAATTAGACAACTACTCAGTTGTATTTCTAGAAAACAGAATCTAGAAAAAGGATTTCTGATATGACTTCTTGTCTTTCCTATCCTGTAATTTTCTTCCATTTATACAATGAAGAGCTTTTCTTGAGAGAATCATGTAACTGTGACAATAACAGTATTTCACCCTCACTATTACACACCGTGAGCAGCACAGCTGGCCAAATATTAGCAAAAAAGTCAGATTAGAAAGTTGTTACTTACAGCATGTTGTGTATATTGAGAAATACAACAATGTATTTTAGTTCTTAGGACACCCTCGGTTCTCTGTTACCCCAAGTCATGCCAGCTGCCCCTTGAGCGCCTCTCTCTGTGGCAATCTGTAGCAGCTAGCAAGGCTTAGATGTGCCTGCCTCACTTCACATCCCATGTGCCCACCTTTCTTATCTGTAGGAGCTGACATGTCCAGGCTTTAGCTGCATGTACCACTGCTGTTGGATTTTTTTTTTCCCTCTCTACTGTAAAAAACATTGTGAGGTTTGTTTTTTTGGTTGGGTTTTTGTTTTGGTTTTTTTTCTGCCAAAAAGGCTTTGTTTGCCTTACAGTCTGTTATAAATTAACAGAAGTTATGTTGTGGTGAGTGAGGTTGGGCTTAAGTGCCCAATACAAAAATGCTGACTGTCAGATGTTTGCATCTCAATAAGGTTGCCTGTGCTGGAGAGCTTTCGGGGATAAAGTCCCAAATAGTTTAAGTATCACGCTGCATGTTTTCCTCTGCCACAAGGGAGAACAGCTTAATAGCTTGCAAACATTTTTAGAACAACACTTTTCTCTTTTCTTACAAAGGAAAAAAAAAATCTTCAGGCTATTTTTAAGTCCTAGAAATACAATTCATTTTATTAGCTATGTTTTAAACTGGCGTAATGATAAGGGTCCTTAAGCCTTAAGATATTGGTTTGTATATATTCTGGAATGAGATTCTTCTCTAGAGGTAAAATTACCACCAGGATGGGGTAGGATGATCTTGATCTCCTTTGCCAACGGAAAAAAATACTTCATTTTTCAATTTAGAGTAAAACCCATAATTCATTCTTAAAATCTCAAGGAAATGAAGTGCCTTTTGGGGCTGAGCACTTCAAAGCTGCCTCCTTTGTAAAGGGTTGCAAGCTGCTTGAAATCTTTGTAACCTTTGTAATTTCTTCTAGAGATTCAACCAAATTATCCAGCCTTATTAAGGTTCTGAATTCAAGTTTATCTGAGCCATAATCTTTTCTGAAATGGCAATTTTCAAGGGCTGGAAAATAAAATAGAGAACATAATAGCATATTAATGGCTGAGGAAATTAAGGACAACATCCAAATTCCTGCCCAATATCTGTTTACATTTTACCATCATGCTCTGAGCTTAGCAAACATTTGTTATATACACTCATGCCTGTATGTTCTGCACTGAAACATTCCCTCCGTCTCACCCTCTTCAGCATCTCTCCCCAAAGTCTCTGTGGAGTTTACTGGTTCACCTGCCTGATTCTCAAACACACATGCTCTTCCTTCTGCTCCAGACTCTACCTTGCCTTTCCTATTACCTGAATTTCAATGAAACACTTCCACTTAGTGCACCTGTCTACTGCTTTCCGTATTGGATCCCCTGAGTGAAGTTCATTCACTCAGCATTCTTCATCTTTCTTCTCCCAATCCAAACTTTTTCAGTCACGTACTTGTTCTACCTGCTTTATCACTCATCCTTTATTAAACTAGGTTTATTTAGGCCTGCTCTGGTGTGGTCCCATTAAATTTTCTCTCTCTCCTGCTTTAAATTTTACCTGCTGGATAACCCTCACCCACATCACTGTACCCTAACTAACTCATCTGCCTACTTATTTCTGCACTATCCGTCCAGAAGTGCTGTTGCTTAAAATTGCTGTGACTCAGTGAAATCTTACGGCCCTCTTTTTGTAGGAACATCTGTTCTTTTTATCCATAAAATTTCAAAAACCTCTCTTTAAACCTTTCGTGTTAAATCTCTGGCTGTAACTTCTATCTAATCTTCCTGTAAATTCCCTACCTATGCTCCATGACATTTCTAATGTCAAATCTCCCCTGAAAGTAAAATAATCCTCAAGCATAGACTCTTCTTTTTTAACCTTTTATTGCTAATGGTCTTGGGTGTTTTTGGGTTTTTGTCTAAAGGCGGGTGAACTGCTATCCCTTTCAATTTAATACCACTTTCTGCTACTTCTGAGCTATGCACACTGTTCTGAGAGGCTTAGCCTATCATCAGGGATTTTTAATTTCCTCAGCATTTAATTTTAAATTAATTAAATTATTCTCTTTTTCTCCCCCTAACTACAGATTGGGGCCATAGTGCTAACCTTCTGGCAAGGTTTTCCTCTGTAAAGTTCTAACAACTCATTATGCTCTAG
Organism: Cnemophilus loriae; assembly: GCA_013397755.1. Lineage (NCBI taxonomy): Eukaryota > Metazoa > Chordata > Aves > Passeriformes > Corvidae > Cnemophilus > Cnemophilus loriae. The sequence goes on along the minus strand of VZTF01009179.1, from coordinate 1,683,925 downwards.
TTGCTGTAGTCAGTGGTTTAACAGGCTTGCCTTCTTATGGTTTGTGTCTGCAAACTTGTATAAATCTGACAGTCCTGCTTCTAATGAAATTCCAATTTTATCCTATTTGCTGTGCTACTGAATTGGATGCTTAAACCCTTTTTTTCAAGTGCTAGGGTCTGATTGGAAATCTTGTGTGTAAATAAAACAGAGCTTTGTGAAATAGCTGGATTTATCAGGAGGCATTAGCATTCAAGATCAGTCCTAGAGTACATCCTCTTGTCTGGTTTTTGTATGTGTTTTACCATTTTTGAACTCTGCTATCTTTTGACCAAAAAAACCTATGTAGTTTCTTTGAACTAGTTTGGTTTGACAGACAAACTAGTATTGTTTCTTGCAGCAAAGTTTCTTCATCTGGCTCATGGAAGAATGCAGTGTCAAAAGGCAAAAAACAAACTGACCTAAGTTTGCTTGATTTTTTTTTTTTAAGTACTTCATCTTACAGTACAAAAAATTAATGCGGAGATTGCCATCTGTCTTCAGCTGGCAGTTGTTGGATAAGAATGTCAGTGAGGATGAGAATGGGTTCGGTATCTGTGCAGATGACTTCAAAAGCGTGATGAGAATGTTTTCTGCCACAGTTCCCAGTCTGACTCTGTCAGAAGATCTGTTGCTGCTTCTCATGTCCTGCACTGTGAGGGTATAGAGCAATGACTTGGCTTGTTTTACTACTCCTTGCTATTTGTGGTGAGCCAGCATAGTTTTGACAGAATTTATTGAGCAACTCTTTTTTTCATCCAAACAGGTACTCTGGAGGGCCAGATTTGGACAGTGAACCAGGCGAGTATGCCCTAGAGCAACTTGTTGAGGAATAGGGAAAAACAGACAGAGTCAGAATGTTGAACAGTGAGGTATAAGGAAGCAGAGAAAAAGCTGATGCTGACAAGCCTCACAGTGCTTGGGAAAGAAGGGAGGAAAAGGTGGATGCTGTAAGGCAGGCTATAAGTATGCTTGAGGACCAGTTTGCCAAAGGCATAGAAGCAATTCCCCTGGTGGCAGATCAGTAGGGCCAGGATATGATCGCCATACAAAAGGAGCACTTTTCAAAAAGGTTTTTCCCTACTATGAAGGAGCCAAGGGAGCATCTTGCAGCAGAGCTCTTCACTGTGGCGGATCCATCAAAATTAAAGTATTGGAAAGAAACACAACAAATTGAGAAAGTGAAAAATAACGAATTGCCAAACTGCATGGCAGTGATAAAGTAGCAGATGGAATTCTGTGTAGATAAATGTAAAGTGACTTGTGTTGGGACAAATTTTCTGAGATACGATACCACCTGGAGATAGTTGAGCAGCACAGAGTCTGTTGAGCTAAAATGCTCTTTCAGAATGCCTGTGCTTCCTTGCCATAAGAATACCAGGGAGCATAACACAGAAGCACTGGATTTGGCCATATGCAGGTTTATTAGTCCAGTTCCAGACTTGCTCTTTTGGGAACAAATAGAGATGCTCTGCTCTCTTTGTATTCCTTCACAAGAGAGAGCTCTCTAGTCTTACAGGATATAAGCCAGCCTTGGGTGTTTTCTGGGGCCTGTCTTTGTGCTACATTGTCCTCTAGAGTCCTGAGTTCTTAGGAATACCCTAAATAGGCAGCTGCCCTGCCGTGATCTTCATTAGTGGAGAGGCTGCCAGGTTACTCCACTGCTGTGCCATCTAAGGTACTGTCCATCACCTTGGTGATGAGGAGCTGACTGTACCTCTCCGTGGGACAGAAATAACATCATAGGTGTAAACTACCTTATAAGATAACCTTAAGTTATCTGATTAACACCACCTTTGTTCCTCTTTATGACGTTTCCAGCACCTATGGAGCCTACTAATTCTTCTTAAAGACAGCACCCTCTGACCATACACCTGCTTTAGTTTTAGATAGTTCTGCAAGAACTAGGGAGCTGGACTCAATGATCCTATGGGTCCATTCCAACTCAAGATACTTCTGTGACCTCTATGCAGCTAGCTCATAAAACATTGTTAAACAGATTTTTGGTCTACACCAAAGACAATTCTCTTCCTGTCTTTCTGTATCTCCAAATGTAAGCAGGCAAATGAATAATTAGAAACCAAATCCAGTGGTTACTGGCTCACTGTCAGTCTGTGTCTTGTTGGTACTGGTTACAATTCATAATCCTTCAGGTCTGTTGTGTTGTGGTTTTGTTTTGTCTTGTATTTTTAATTAACAGCACTCTAACTCATAAGAATTATTTTGATTTTTTGACAAACCAATACAAAGTCAGTAAAAATTAATTAGGCCTCTTGATTGTCACTGTGTACTTCTGGGTTTAACTCATTCTTTTGATCTAACCTCATTCAGGTGATGAGTTGCATGCAGTAGGAAAGTCCAGTGAGCACAAAACTATGCCCCAAAAGAATCATAGTTAAGGCTGAGGGATCTCCTCAGAGAGCTGACTAAGAAGCTTGGCCTTTGCTGAAATGCAGTAGATGATGCATGCAGAATTTAGTGTGATGGCTTTTTACAATGCTTTGTTTGAGCTATCCCTTGATTTGGAGATTATTTTTCTCCTGCAGCACAGTATTTCTAGGGCCTACTGTGCTTCATATGACACACCATAATGAAGTTGCCTTGGAAAAGGAATCAGGCAGATATTTCAGGAATTTAGTACTGGTTATTAGTAGCAATCATCTGGAAGTGTCCAAAGCAAACACAAACAACAATCAATCAATGGCAGTGACGTGTCAGTGAGTGTAAGCAGAGGAGGGGGAATCACTTGGAAGAGTTTAGAGTGAGTGTGTATGAAACCAAACAGACTACAAAGGAAGCAGATAGTTTAAAGCACATAAATAAAATATGCATCCTATTGTTAAAATTTTTTTGATATTTTATATTACAAAATTTATTTCAATGATACATGGCCATGCTATAAACATTTAGGATAAAAGTTTGAGACTGTGAAAATCGGAACAAAATCTATATGCCATTGTCATGATTTTATATACACAAATGTGGACATGCTTAAAAACAAATGTTGTGATTTGCTCATAATACAAGATTTGCTGTTTCAAGATAGCAAGCTTTAAATACATATTAAAAAGAAGTTTTAAGTTCAAAAGTTACTTGAAAGAGGACAAGCTGCCTACTTCAGCAAACCCACAGCCAATGCTCAGTTTATCTATTCCCTAGCATTAGGACCCAACAGGCATCCCCTTATGGGTTTGCTTTATTGTAAGACACTCAAAATGAGATGAAAGAAAACTAAAAAATAGTGAATTATGCCTGCAAACACCTTGATGGGTTGAAAACAGGAAAGAAGTGTAAGACCTTTCACGCTGGAAACTGTTTTAAGGTATGGATGAATAAAACAGGAAAGGAGCCTATGAAAAATAGTGCTGATTCCTGAGGAAGGGAATAACTGGATTGAGTGGGAACAGGTGACTTTTAGAAGAGTGGGCTTAGTTTATGGTAAAACCACCCCCTTGCATTAGAGATAACCAAGGGACTCATTGGCTGGGTAGAGACATTCCTGCTGGGCAAAGATTATATTATCAGTGAAAAAAAAAAAAAAGATCCAGTGGTCAAGAAAAGATTAATGGGGTCTTTGAAACCATTACAGATCTAAGAAGCTCAGGATAAGGCAGTGTGAGGAAAGAGGAGTGGGAGGTGAGGAACAGAGGCTGAGGGAGAGCATGCAGTGTTGAGGCTGCTGGACTTGTGGAGTGAGGAATTGTGGACAGCAGAGAATTAAACGGAAGACAGAACTGTGGAGCAATGAGCTCTGGAAGAAGTAACCAGTGATGGGGTCTGCAGGGGAAGTGAAACAGGAGAGAGAAGTGGCAAATGAGTAGAAAGTGCAAGAAGCAAGGAGAAGGATGGGAGGTGGTCTGAGGGGCCGCAAATAGGCAGCAAGTACAAGAAGGACTGAATGAGAGTGCCGGGATCTGAATGTCCAAAGGGGAGTTTCGATGGTCGGGGTGGCACTCATCGACAGCTGAGGTGAGGAGGAGATGGAGGAGAGGCTGCTCTCTCCAGCAGCTGTGGCATGTCGGTAAGCTTGTAGTGACTTGTTAGTAAAATATGAAGGAGTTCTTGCACTCAGTGCCTGCATGTAGCAATCCTGAGTGCCACTCCCCATAGAAAGGGAAATTCAGACAGTGCTCAAGGTCCCGAGGGAAGTGACTTCTGGGGTCTTTTATGGTTATCTCCAGGGGTAACACGGAATGTAATTAGACTTCAAAGCCCTCTCTTGCACAGAAAATATGTATGGTGGCTTGGAAATAGGGCAGAACCCCATCCATGCAGAACTGAGGAGAAAAAGCCGAGGAGATGAGAAAGATACGCGTGTCCGCGGTGTGCTGCACCACAGAAGAGCCTGAACGGAGAACTACAAGGACCTCACAGCATACAGAGTGCTCTGGTCACACAGATGATACTGAAAGGGGGCTAAGCAAGAAGGGGTTAACCAGTGTTTCGGCATTTCAGCCAAGTGCAGTGCTGCTATGAACCGCTGATTTGACAACTTTTGATATGGAGGATTACGTTTTTTGCTGTCCTTCTCCGCTGTAGCAGAGCTGTCCTGTGGTGCTTGGTGCCTGTTCCAAGTCTGTCTCTTCACTCAGTACTGGAGTGCTCACTGTGCAGTGGGTCCCCGCCCGCACTCACACGGAGCCTTCCCGCCAGACCCACTGGCCAGCCCTCCTTGGGTTCCAGTTTCTGCCTCCTGATGGGATGGATTTCAGCTCACCAGCCGAGCCAAGCGCACCCTGCCATTCCCAGGGTGTCAAGCTCCTTTCGCAGGCTTTCAGTATAAGATATTCAAAAGCAGTCCTCGCCGCCTTCAGACTAACCCAGTGCGTTCCTTGTGTCGATTAATTTGAGATTGCTGTTCTCTGCCACGCTTCATCGGTCATACTAGACCTGGCTCAGTTTACATCAGAGGCAGAGTTTCCTCCAGGCGCTGTCGTTTGAGCCATTCCTACGTACGGGTGTCGAGGGCAAAGCGGAGGGGACAGGTGAAAAAGCTGTGCTGTCCTCCCAGACCACCCAGGAGGGGGCTCAGGGGCCGTGCCTCGCTGCCTGGCCGGAGCTGGCCGGCACGGCGTCCGCTGTCCTGCGGGAGAGCTGCGGGAGCCCGGGAGGAGCCGCACGGGAGCCCCGGAGCAGCCCGGGAGAAGCGAAGCCGTCTGGTGCCACCTCCCGGCTACGCCGCCCGCCAGCGGCCCTACCGCGCTCGGGGCTCCTGCACGGGCTGGAAACTGAGCTCTGTGTCATTATTTCTAGGCAGAAACTGGTAAAGTAATATCAGCGCTTCAGTAGTATCGCTTCCGCTCCTTCTCCCCTATACTTTTGAGTTGGGCCTTTTTTATGCACGGAATTAAAGAAGCATCGTAAATGCCTGTAGTGAAAGCTCTCTTATTTTCATAAAGCACAAAGAGTGGCCGAGGCTGCATTACTGAGCAATTACTTAACATAATGCATTGCCAATAGCCATGGATTAAGTGGGAGGAAAGAACGTAGTCTAATTTGCTGCTTTTCGTACAGCTGAAAATAGAGATGTGAGCTGCTAACAGCTGAAGAATCACCCACACTATCTGCAGTTGATGTAAATGCGGATTTTTATCTTTAAACAAACTTTTTCTTTAAATCTTCTTTCTGGGCACTGACTAGACTGTGTGGCAAGACGTGTATATTGTGTAATTTTGTGTAAATGTGTATTTTGTACCAGCTCAGGTAAAAAATCATGCTCTTTTCTTTGGCAGACTTGGGGTATTAGGCCCATGTAACCACACACAGAGAGCAGTAGCTTCATTTTAGCTGCAGTGTAGCAATTCCCTCAGATCAGGCCTGTCTTTTCTGGAATTAGAGACATCATTAAAACATGTATATAAGCAGCCACAAACAAGGGCAGCACGGCTATTTTCTGTCTGGGGAGAGATGAGGGGCGAGGGGAGGCGCAGCAGCCAGCCATGCTGGGGTCCCACCCGAGGCAGTGCAGCAGGTGCTGGTTTGCTCAAAGAGCCATTCTGCCCAGTGAGTCTCTGCTCCAAGGACTCTGTAGAGGAATGGGGGAGCACAGGAAGATGGTACCAAATAAATAAATAGGTTCTTTCCCACCATCCACCATACTTGATTGTGGTTTTTTTCTTTCTTCTCCAGCAAATAAAGCAAAGGGAAAAGACCGCACCAGAAGATGAATCGCACTGTCTTGGCTAACTATTTCTGCTAAGCTTGAATAGGTTTGCAAAACAGACGTGTAGAACCCAAGCAAGAAGGGCGAAATAATTAGAGTTGGAATGTGGGGCTTTTGTCCCTGCTGTAATTGTCCCTGGGCCAGACGAGAAACATTAGACATCCAAAAGGTGATGTTTTCAGATGAAAGAACTGAACAGTTCCTCCTTTCTCTAAAGGCTACATACTTTTCCTATCTAATCAGTGATACAAAATGGGGAGGTGCTGACACAAGCAGGAATAGCTGATTACCTCATCAGTATGGCAGCAGCTCTCTCTTTAAAGTGAGCAATTAATTGTGAGTTTGGGAGGTTTTGTTTTGCTTTTCAATTCTGTCTTCAGTGCAGGAACCTGCAGTCACCTTTAGGACTGTTCTAGTCTTATTTTACATCTATACTGAGGCTGAGCACAATATTATTTGCTATTACTCTCTAACCAGCTCCACCGCCGCTCCTGCAATCAAAACAAATGTAAAGCAACTCCAGTTGCCAGCATTTTTTCACTCATGTTATTAGTGGCTTTGATTTAAGAACTTGAGGAAGCTGAATCACCATAGCTAAATGTAATAGTGTGTACATAACCATGAATAGCAAGAGCTTCTTCTGAAAAACTAAAGAGCATTTCTTCTGTTCCCCAGCAGACAGACTGGCTATCCCTATGTGGGAAAAAAACCCTGTCATTTCAGAGAGGTGACCAGCAGAGCTGCAACAGAACTGTTCAAAGATTTAAAGCAAGTGGGAAAGCAATCCTCTACAGTGCAGTGACAATTGTTTCTTCACCCTCTTTCAAAGTAGCCCCCCCAAAAAACTGTGTAATGTTTGTATGGCCATGGAGTTTGTAGTTTTGTTGGGGTATTTTAAAATGTTTATTATATAGTGAATTTGTGTCATGCTTTGCTGTGACAGTCCTCTGGATTGTAACTGGCAATTAAATTTCATCTATAAAACATTGTTAATCTCTCAGTTGCACAATTAAAGCGTCATCATTATCTACTGGCCACACTGTACCATGTCAAGTTAGAGAAACTGAAGCTACGACTAAGAGGGGAAAAGTGATTTTCAGTGTAACTAAACTAGGCTGCTTACACCTTCCATATTGCACAGGCTTGAGGCCTCAGCTGCCAAGAGCCCTTGTCCACTCTTCTTTCTAGGGAGGCCCAGCTGGAGCTTCCCAGGACCCATAGCTGCACCACATTTCAGCGTAGCAGATTTGGCCACCTCCATTTATACTTCTGCCACAAGACCACAAGCAACAGGGCAGAGACAAAGGGGTGCATGTTCCTTTCCTGAGGAGCTGATGTGCTACTGAGATGAGTAATACCTCAAGATGGTCATAAAAGAATGCTAAACTGCCAGCTGCAGGAAGTCAAGACACTTCCAGGATCACCAGATTAAGTACAAGTCTGTGTAATGAGTATTTCATAGTCACTTAATTTAAAAATAAATTAATATCTCATTTGAGCAGTGATATGAGCCAGCAGCAAGCCATAACTCATACTGGTGGCAGCACTGGACATTTCTCTGTTCAGGAGTCCGGATGGGATGGGGTGTTGAACTCTTGACTTGGAGCCAATTTTGTTCTGATGCCATCATGCAAACCATTCATTTTCTGAAATGGTCTTGCCTTTCCTAGTCTGACATAATGGCATACTTCTTCCTCACTCCCTGCTCTTTTTTGGTGTAGGTTTCCTGTCTACCATCATATTTTGGCATTATGCCATCACCCTTGACTATAAACCTCATGGTTACGGCAGCTAGCAGGGATAGGAGCCTTCTCAGATGGAGTCCATTTGTGTCTGATAGAAGTGAAATAATTAAAATTTCTCCCTCAATGCACATCTCCTAAGGCAAGTATCTTCAGAAACCCAAAAGCATGCCTTTTTCCTTGTCTAAAACATATATAAGTAACTACTCTTCCTAAAACAGAAATGAGAAGACCCTTGTATGGCAACCCTTTTGCTCTTACAGCAGCAGATGAACAGTGGCCAGGAATACTGGACAGGTAAGATTAATACCCACCAGTTCAATGTTCATGTGAGCACAACCCAAGTTTAGCATGAACAGTATTTCTAAATGAGTGAATTCTGAGATTCACATTTTGTACTTGGTGCTGAGTAAACAAATGCACTGACCTGCACAATATGAACTGGAACTGCTCTTTTGGGGATCGGGCAAGGAGAACAGAAGTTTGAAAGCAGCATATAGTAGGAATTAGGAAGGCTCAGAGGAAATTGTTTATAAGGGAGACAAGGTGGGCAAAAAATGAAATTCCAGCTCCTGAGTTTTTTCTTCTAGGTAACAGCTATTGTTTGGAGCCATTAAGGTCAGGCAGTCCTTATGCAGCCATGCTTCCTGCACTCTCCTCCCACTCGGGTGCCCATGCTGCTATCCCACCTGCACTCACTCCTCCTCCCCAGGTTATGGCTCCCTCCATGGTTGGAGCTGAAGGCCCTTTGCCTCTTCACTCTCCACACCAACTACTTCCATGCCTCTATATTTGATGTTAATTCCGGACACAGAGATCCCTTTCCACACTGTGACAAGTCCCCTGAAAATCTAAGTTGCTGGTTTGAATTACCATTTAAGGCATTAGTCATTTAAGGAAGCTTGTCAGAGTCACCAGCCAGCAATAATATACTTCTTACATACAAACAGCCTCCTAAATAATAAAACAGTCTTCCACAACCCATTTTTCTCTCTGTTGTAGCTGGATTTTCTGGGGATGTATTGGATCTTCAACACAATCAGGAACAATAAGACAATGACACAAGTTTAGCAATTGCTTTGTGAGATTAGGTTAATATCACGTAAAAAATGGTTCTCAGATTCTGCACACAGACAGGTTTATGTAAAATATATAAACATTTGTCCAAGTTGTTACAGATCGCATAAATATGGCATTTTTACTGTTGCATTTACAGATGTTCATGTACAATGATGTGCAAATAATCACAATCTGATTACAATCTTTGAAAGGTACTTGAACCTTGCATCCAAGTAACGCAATGAATGAAAAATGCCCACCAAAGAATTTAAATAGCAAACTTATAACATGGTTTAAATTCATAACAAATTTCAATGTCTTATCAGTAAAACTTTCACACATTTAAAATATTTTGTATTCATTTTATTTGTATATGTCAAAATACATTTTTTTTTTCCAAAATAGTGGGTTTTGCAACTAGTTTCATGCAGATACAAGGTCTGCTCAGTACTACCAATAAAATCAATATAGCACAGTAGCCATTCATTTTTTAGATATAAAGAATAAATAACCTAAATATAAAACACTAAAATATTAGAAACACGCATTTAATCAGTCACAGGCACCCAAACTTTACCAAATATAATCCAGAATATGCCTAACTGTCTTGTAACAGAACTCAATACGTTGCAGCCATTCAATTCTTTATTTTATGTTAGCATAAGACAATGGAAGTCCCTATGGTTCAGACCCACCTCTCATACAGCTCAATTACAATAAGATATCTCAAACTATCCGTGTACCTTTAAAATCAAAAATCCTGAGCTTGGTAGTAAGAGCATAACCTTACATCTTCAAAAAACCAATCAACAGAGAGAGGATATCATGTCTTCCTTACCAAAACACATCCCACCCCTGTAAAGCTAACCCTCCCCCCCCACCCAAGTAGGCAGTAGAACACAATGACCTTTTTAAATGAAGGGGTACAAATTCACATTTAATATAGTATACAATATAATCAATAATACAATAGCTACTACAAGCTTTATAATGTACAATTTGTTTTAATGGCTGATCTGTTCAGTGGTTTTAGGCAATAAACTATGTGCCAATAGGATGTCATATTTTGAATGGTTTAGTGAAAATATAAAAGCTGTTTCTAACAAAAACGATCTTCACTTAAGTACTTTTTTGTTTTTAAAGGCCACTGAAATGTATAAAATGGTCTGACATTATGGTGTTATCAAATTGGATGCCTTCTCACATGGCAACAACAGTGCATATAAACATTATTGTGAGTGTAATGGGTTATGCTTTTCAAATGATTTAGTACATTACTTTGGCTAGCACAACAGTTTTGGACAGCACTCAGATAAATACAGGTATGTGAAATGTAGTGAAGCAGTTATATTTATGCATTTTTTTATTATGGTGAACACTATCAAATGAAAAAAATGGGACAAAAAGATAATAAAGTTTTTATATAGTTTAGACCTTTTGTAAAGATAGGGCTCCATACAATGTACAATGTCTAAATTCTTTATACCATAAAAATTAACGAACTTTGTTAAACACACTATTCTGGATAGCCTAATTTGCATTAACAGACATTTGCAATAGGGAAATATATTCAAGCATGCCACGTGGTGGTCTGAAAAATCAAACCAGTACACATTTATATATACAGCATCACTCAGTACCTGCTCAAATGAATGTGACGATTACAGGATCTAACGTCTTTCACTACAAACTTCTTTTTTTTTCTTTTTTTTTTTAAAGTGACCAATAAAGGCAGAAAACAGGACTCTTAAAATATTTCTAGTTTCAACTGACTTTTAAAGCATTTTGTATAGGAAATAAATGCATATTGCACAAACAGTGAAAGCAAATGTTCCACCAAACATCTCTGTTCCAGGTGGTTGGACAATACAACTCTAGTTAGCTACACAAATTATGTAATTTGAAAGGGTGTGTGGTCTCTGCAAATGGTAAAGCTGTGAAAACACTGTACAAGAAAATCTGGTACATGAAAAATTAGAAGGGAAAAAAAATCCAAACTTAAATCTTAAAGAAAAACTGAATATAGGAAAAAAATGGGAATTGTGGCACAACAAAAACATTATTGAGTAACTGTCGTCTGTGAGAGCTGAAAGCTTTTGTTGATGTAAAAGTGTTTATGTACAACTAAGGCTTACTGGTTAAATATCTGAGGCGTATCTGGCCTTGAATACTTTCCTTATTATGCTGTGGCTGTAAACAAGATTTCTCAGTCATTTTATCTTCTCAGCAGCTGCATTTTAACAGAAACAATGATCTTGATACAAAAAAACACACAGGTAAGAGGGTGTTTGGCAGGATATCTGAAAATGACAGTCTCCGAAGGATCTTCCCACACTTCCAGTGACTGCCATACCATGGTCCACTGGAGTTACTAATGATGTGCAATACCGTTACTTGCTGCTGTAGTAAACCCTTTATTTGGAAAGTTTGCTTATAACTCTGATCAAGGCCCCATTTTCATCTTTTAGCCTCTGGTTGTCTGCCTTCAAGTCTGGTAGCATCTATGAAAAATGAAACATGATGGTTATTTGCTGTTACACCCCAAGTAAAAGCAGCAAGACTAGACAAGGACTGTCAGTAAAAATCTTTAGTCAGCTTAAGTATCTTGGGAGTTCTCACACTTCGTATCAGCAGTTCAGAAAAATCTCCCCTTTTAGCATGATACATTTAAGGGTTAGAGATTAGAAGTTTTCATTTGCTTGGACTAGATGCACTAAAACTCAGTGGTGCAGATGACCAGCCTCTGACAAAAGCATTTATAGTAGCATGAGGAAAGTAATGAAATACTTCAAATTCCAGGGGGGAGCAAGGGGGGCAGGGGGAAATTAACTACCAACAATTTAAAGAGGCTTGTCTATACTGCACTTGCAGAGTTTCAAAAAACATGCTGCGGCTAAGCATCTCTACCACTGTGCTCTTGGATGATTTCATCCTGATCAGATACAGTGTGATTCAGCTTGTTAGCTCATAGCATTAATCCTCCAACCACTTCCAAACTCATGTTGGAGCACACATCCTGTAATCTGAGATCACGACCCTGAATAGCATAGTTCACACAAGATCAAATCACTGAAAGAGATCACAGCAACACCAGGCTACACACTCAGGCAGACAGGTTAGGGGATGGCAAGTTACGGCTGCCACAGGAGATGGGTGACACACAAGCATGAAAGTTGCAAGGCAGAAGCCAAATGAGGTGAGAGTTGGGTTGGATCAGATAGGAAAGGAGGACAAGTCAGGGCACAGAGGTTGGTACAGGGAGAATTCAGCTTGCCAGAGAAACCAGAAATAATCTTAGCAGTTCTCCACATCTACATTCACACACTGATAACAAACCACCCATCACACTCATGACTAAATTACACCTATGGATTCTAGCAGGGGTTTTACACACGAGGTAACAGCCTGTTCCTGCACAGTGGTTACTCAGTAACCTCAAGTGCAAGTGTATGCAGGAAGTCTAAGTTCAGCTACCAACCTATGTAACAACTGTTATCCCATTCTTCATTATTTTCTTGGCACTAGTTTATTTTCATTTTATTCAAGTAAAATTATACTTTCAATCCCATTATATTTAGAACATTAGAACAGAATAGAAAGAACGGAGAAGTTTAAAAATGCAGGGTTAATTAACTGTGCACTAGAGGCTTCATTTGTACATCTCCTTCTGTCCACACTCACTTCACTGAACTGCAGACGCTTTCACAGTGAAACACAATGGTGAACTAAAAATGACTGAGGTTGTAGATCTCTAGTGTATTTCCCTGCAAATACCAAAGTATGTGAAAGGAAGTTGACAGGAGATCATAAGAAGAAAAAAGGTGGTCTCTACAATTAGACTAGGCAAAAATCATTCTGCTACCCTTGATTCCAACTCTGCTCTAAGGTGGAGCCTAGCGGAAGCCACCTAGGTTGAGCTCTCTAGACTAGAGTCACATGGAAGCTTCCATTATAGTCAAGTGAGAGCTGTGCTCTGAACAAAAAGAGCTGTAAAATGCCGATTACTTTCAAAAACCATGTCAATATGTTTGAAATTGGGCAACACAAGTGATCTTCTTGCAATTTTCAAGCATTAATGTTTAAAGTTTTCTAAGTTGTAAAAAATAACTACTGTTGTCCAAGATAGGGGTCATATCCAGATAATATGTATGTGTCTGCAAACAACGGAACAGCCATTTGGTCAGGCAAACCAACCAAAACCTCTGCTTCCTCCTTTCCTTCCTGCTACAGATATCATACCAAAGGTAATGGGTGAAACCACAACAGCCTTCATCTAGCCATGCACAGAGAATCAAGGGAGTCTGGTTTTGTACTGGTTAAATAGGTACCTCGAGAAGTAGTGTTGTATGTGCATTCCAATGAAACCTCAAAGTAAATCCAGGAATGTCACAGTCCTCTTTCAACTTACTGAGTAGGGAGGGAACTGCAGCCCATAATGGTTAATTACATAGAGACAGACCCACAGAGAGGTAGATTTTCTGGTGAACTACTTTAACAAAATCCACTACTCAAAATTAGGGCTTTAACATAATCCAGTACCATTATATATCTGTAAATCTCTGTAGATAGATTTTAATCCTGATTCAATTAATAGGTAGAATAGACCTTAAGGAACTATTTTCTCTTTTGTTGTGAGTCTGCTAGAGAATAGGTGAAGACTGGTAGGAGACAAAAGGCTTATATGACAAGATAAAACGGCATCGAGTTGCACTAGGAGAGGTTTATATTGGATAGTAGGAAAAATTTCTTCACCAAGATGTTTGTCAAGCACGACTGCCCAGGGAAGTGGTGGAGTCACTATCCCTGAAAGTATTTAAAGGATGTGTAGATGTGGCACACAGGGACATGGTTTAGGGGTGGTTGTGCTGGGGTATTGGTTGGACTTGGTGATCTTGGAGGTCTTTCCCAACTTACATGATTCTCCAATTCTATGAATAGCAGGAGATTCATCAGGAAGGATAAGCACAAGTAACCTAAAATACTTACATTTCTCATCTATACTAATCCCCACATACTTTAAACAATTCTCTTGGAGCAGTGCATTTCTATGGGTACTCAAACTTCTCGCGAGGTGACACCATATACCTTTAATGTCAAGAGGGAGGAAAAAAGCCCCTTTGCAGTAAATTCAGTAAAATTACAGTTACATACTGCACTTTGAATTCCAATTTGCTTCTCACTAAAATAGCGAGGTATCTTCCTGTGATGAGATTCTAGCATAAGATTAAAAATGCACTGTTTTGTCTATCTGTATCATGACTAGCTAGTAACTTTGCATTCAGCAAATAAGGATTCAATAATCATCTGACATAGGTGAAGTCATCTCAGATCCGTACAGTAATAATCATCTCTGTGTTTGCTGGAGGATTTAACAGTTTGTACATATAAAACAACTTGATGAATAAAGATTACAAAAAGCTCATGAACTGCTGAAGTACCTGTTCAGATTACTCAGGCACACTGCTGTTGTTAACCTACCATCACACACTGTCAAGGCTCCCTGCTGTTTTTCCATTGCTTCTGTTTTGCTGGTCAGGCTACTCAAGCTCCACAATGACCTGCCATTGAAAACTCCTGCTATGGAGAGGAATATTGAATGGTTTTCTGTGGTTAACACCCCAAATGGCTTACCATGGTTAAAGGAATGCCAGTGCTAGCAAAAAAAGACAGTATGGATGTGTAGCTGTGGACAGCAGTCATTAGATTAGCTCAGCTGCATTGCAAACCACATTGTTAGCCGAGGCTGATGTAAGACGGACTGTCCTAAAGGGACAGCTCTCTCTCCTCATGCAGCAGTGTGCTCCTGCTGCTTTCTGCACAGTTAATTTAGTGATCCAGCAATACCGGGGTGAGATGGATCAAGCACTATAGTGAATAAAGGGATTTGTTTTCAGCCAGGTCAGTGAGCTGACTTCACTTGCTCAGTAAGGGTTAACACAAGGGAGCACTGAGGAATGCAGGGCCTGGATCAGGAACACCACATCCTAATGCTAGTCCAGTTCCAGGAAGACACCAAGCAAAAGGATAAACCTCCTCTTTATTTCAGGCCTCTTAACGGGGAAAAGCTGAGATCAGATTCTGAGCAGAATGCACACTCATCACCTTCCTTTCTAAGTGGGAAGGGGGGTAGATGAAAGGAAGCAGTTTAGCAAGAGTCACGGTTCAGAAGGTTGGTTTATTTTTTTCAACTACACATTTAAAAGCTCACTGTAACCTCCAGCCTAGACACTTGTTATATTTAAAAGGAAGAAAGGCATGTAGATTTGGTGTAGAATGAAACCACATTTTGATCCTCATATGTTTTGAACCTTCCATGAGTTTATGGAACAGCCCTGAAATAACACTAAGAACAACAGACTAGCATTTTTTTCCAAGATGAAACTCAAAGCAGTTCATACCTTTATCAGAAGGGGTCTAAACCAATCTGACACACTAGGCAGAGGTTTTTTTTGTTTCTATGATTTTACAGTCCATGCATTGTAGGACTCTCATCCACACTGGAATGCCTATATATATAGCAATATACATCAATAATCTTAACTCTGCACTAGAACTGGATGTTTTAAGTTATCTCGGTAAAATTAAGGACTGGCAAGACACAAATGGGAAGTTAATACATGAAAACAGTAAACAACTTGAAATTCCAATAAATTTCTGAAAAAACAATACTTTGATCCCCTCTAAAACACTGAAACACACAAATATAAGAAAAATGGTTGCTAATGCAACTGTTCAGGAATGCACAGTACTGAAACCAGTTCTCAAACACTCTTTTGTTAAGACTAAACTTTTATCAACTCTACGCACTTAAACCAAACTGCAGTAAGAAAGCTTAAATCTTAACTTCAATTTGTTAGAAAACTAGAGGCAAATCTATTTGAGCATTTACACAAACACCAAAACAAGAGACTGACTTTAGCATATCCTCATGCAAACTCAGATCCTTTCAGTTGTTGCCAAGGTTTTAACACGTCAAAGGTCTCCTGGATCCTTGCCAATTTAACTTTAAGGACAAGCTTCAGTGCTAGCAGGGACAATACCACACCAACACATCTGCGACACCTCTAGCTTGTACACTGGGCACCATGCTTTAGCTTTAGCCACACCTCCAGAACCGAGCAGCATTGAGTCAGTTTCTGACACGCAAGTGTTAATAGTAAAATTCTGCCCAAGCACAAACTGAATGTCAGCACCTGCCTGGCTAAACAAAGGAGAAGGAAGAAATTACAAGTCCACAGAGCGCAGTTGCCTACAGGACCCTGACAACTTGGCAAGCACTCGGGTCAAGGCCCTATTCTCAGTCACCAGTCGCTCATTTATGTGTTTCAAAGATTGAATCTGCTTTATTTGTTGCAGGTTCTGCAGAAATCAAAGAAATAGGAGTGAAAATGAGAAAAAACCCACATGTATATTAGATGAGCAGAACTGAAAGAAAACTTAGAGGAGACAGTCCTGTTTAAAGTAAATAAGCCGCTGTGAAAGGAAAGTATCAAACAAGTGGCACATTCTTGAAAAGCAATCTAAGTACCAGTAGTGATTAGTCACGGCTTTCCAAAACAGTTCAGGATGCATTAACAATGAGAGCTATTCCTGGAATTCTTCACTTAACATCCTAATTGCACAAACTGAATCTCCTATTCAAAACCTTGTACATAACGACACATTTAACATATACTTTTTAACGACTGTGCAACAAACTATGGGAAGAATATTTAACCTCTAATTCAAAACTTTCACTTACTGCTTATTGAAAGCAAACTTTTGAAAAAAGCAATATATTTGCATTCTCTATTTTTATCAGAAGCCCAACTTTCCCTAGAAGCTCACATCCTGTCTTCCACTCTTAGGCAGACAATTATTTTCCTCTACCATAGCTTATTTTTTTCTGTATTTCACTTCTGAAGACCCCTCAAGGAATCATAGACCTTGTGTCCTCCCTTACAGCAAACTGTCTTGGTCTGAATCCAAGGTAGCTAGATGCATCATAGTTGCTCTTCTGCCTGTCAGCTTCAATTACTTCAACAGAACTAGGTGCATGGATTTTAACGAAAAGTATTTGGAAGTTAATTCTATTTCCAAGCACCAGAGGGAGCTCAAAAATGAGCTTAAAAGGAAACTTCTTATTAATCAGTGACAAATATCAAATGTCAAGATAATGGTACTTTCACATTCCACTTAAATTCTATGAGTTTGCTTGGCCATGTCCAATGTTTAGATCAAAGGACATAATAAAAAATAAACCCACCCAAATTCTCACCCTTCTTAATCATATCAGAAGGTTTAACATTGATAAGGAGGACTGGTTAAAAAAAACCCGAACAAAACAGAAATGAAATTTATTTTAAAAAGTATATTGCTGCTGAGATTCACTTTATACATAGTTGAAAAAAGCAGAAATCAATATGGTAAGTGTCACTTATTTATCAACAGCTCTAATCTATCTACTGTGTTTTGTTAACTAAAACCTGATTATTATTCACACTATACAAACATAAGTTTTTCTTTTGCTATTGTAACATGCCATCTAATTAATAAAGAACATGAGATAAAGATTGAAACAACATTTAATGCTTAAATATCTACACAATTATATGTTACCACTATTTAATAATAACGTATTTTAGTAACAGTAATCTGTAAATAAAACTTACAACTATCACATCAAAATTGTAGATGGAAATTCCATCTTGATTAGATCAAGATAAGTTTCACTCTAACCACCTCTGAGTGTTTCTTGTTAGCCATGTTATAGAAGCCTAGAACTCAGCACCTTCTTCTCAATCGTACACATACAACTGCTTACGCCAGCACAGCAGCTTCGCTACAAGCTGTGTGATGGGAGTGACTCTGATGTGTAACTTAGTTATTTTCTACTGAAATTATAGAGACCAGTAATACTGCCAGGCTACATGTCTCACTGACATAATAATACACTTTGTTATTAATGGTGTACTAATTTACTTACTTTCAGTTCCTCTTCCATTTCAGATATCCTTCTTTCTAGTGCTCTTCTTTCCTAAATCAGAAGATGTGTGTTAATGCTGAACAACACAATGTTTTAAAAATTACTGCTTGTAAATACTGTGGTAACAGTGAAATACTTCAGGTTTCAAAGATCATACAACCAAAAGCATAGTGTAGACAGAAAACTTGTGATGGCAGTGATACGTAGAAATTTGGTCAATATGGAATTTTAATATCCAAGGAGGAAGAGATACAGAAATTTATATCAAGTCCTACAAAACATACCCCTCCCTTTTCACTAATTTAGAAAGGTTTTAAGTACAACTTGTTTGGATTTATTTTTCATGAGCTAGGCTTCTGTAGGACCTTAATATCCAAGAAATGCAGAAAATTATCAGAAACAAACAAGAATATTAAAAGATACAAGCACAAAAGCACAAGCTTTCAAAGACGAAGGTTGCTGAAATATCTGTCTCAGCTCAGTGGGATCTGTCCACACCCCAAACTGCAACCCAGTGTTGAAACGACTGACATTATAGGACTTAGCTCAGTACCAAAGAAATTTAGTTACATGAGATCAGCTGCTCCTTGAGAAAATGTTTCCTGAATATTTTCTGCATTTCTCATATAGTTTAATTTTCCTTTTATTTCCCTTTTTACCTGAGAAGCAGGAGAAATTATCCGTTGTATAGAACTTGATTGCACAGATTATACAACCAAGCCAGCTTATGGAAAGTTAGCTTAGGGTTTTCTATACTACACTGCAGTCTGCAGTGCAGATCCGTTTTTATTTTGTTTAAAACTATTTTTCAACACATCTGACAGATGAGCAGCTAATGCAATAGACTTCAAGTTTATAGCTTGATTGCTTGCTTTCCTGTGTCAGACAATGCAGTGTTTCTCATTTAAAAGCAGCTGCAGTTATCAGTACTCTACATTCAGATTTTTCCAGAGGGTGAGAGGCAAAAGCAATAGATTATTGCGAAGTGGACATATGCATCTGCATACAACGGTGTTATGCAAACAGCAAGCAGCATGGACTGAGGTGTGTAAAACTTTGGTTAGATCATACCGCCCAGTAGATACTGACTCTTGCCGGACACCTTTCAGATATAAATCATTTGAATTTAGTTTAATCACAGTGTAGTTATACCCAAACATTTTCCCATTACAGCAAACAACGTTAATTTTTATCAAAGTAATAAATATCTTACTGCAGTTGTTACTACTTAATGTACTTAACTCTTTTGAGTTAAGACTTTTCTTATAATGGCATAAGTACCAGCAAGTTAACGGATGTAAGTAACTAACAAAAATCCCACACTGTCTTACAATACTTAGCATTGTCTCTGTTACCTACTAGTTTTACAGAATAACATATATTATGTGTTCTTACATTAAGCAATATTCAACAATTCTTTCAATTACCAAGAGATGATCAAATAAATCTCAAAACTACAGGTGTCTAGAAATTCTTAATCCTTTTGAAGCATTTGCTTAACTAGCATGTTGAGATTGTCTATTAGCAATAAAAACTAATTCAGTAAAATCTTTAATTGACTTTTTATACTTCACATCATACAAAAGAAAAAAATAGACTGGTCTAGATATAATAGTCTTTGTAAAACTGTTTTGTTCCTATTAGATGAACCTATGCTCTTTTTCTTGAACTGCTTACTCTTTTAGGAACTGGCTTGAGGGATGCCAATGAAATAACTGCAGTTTCACTGAGAAGATTTGCCAGTATTATTTGATTAGTTCCTGGACTCAAAGATAGTATTTGAAATCTGATGTCTAAAATTTTACTATATACTTCCACAACTCTGTAAGGTATGTCAAGGAACACTTGTAACCCACAAACAAAAGAAAAAAATACATGCTAATCTCTCATCTTATAAGATACAATAGCTCATTTGTATTTATCCAAGCAACTAGGAGCCACAGGGTTGTGCAGTGGGACTGAGGTACATGGATATACACATGAAAAACTGATCCCCCCTGAGTTATACAATTTTAAAAAAGTAAAACCAGATGCATATGCCTACATACATTTGTATATTCAATAATACAAAGAAATACACCTCTCCACAATGCAAATTCCCAGCTGAAGAATTCTAAATTTGGGGGAAAAATTGTTTAAAGGTACCTACAGTTTTCTGAATTCTAATCCAGACTGAAACTTGGAAGTTTAAGTTTTGGTTTTAAGTTTTATTACCACGTCATACAAAATTCTGCGAAGTGCTGTTAGGCTATTTGCAGTGATAGGTTGTTAAAGAAACTCTTATTTTTGCCCATGTATTGCTAGGACCTTGCATCTGTGCTCTGATTTGTACCCCTATCCCCATGGAAATAGCCCCTTTCTGGTAAACAGTTTTCAAAGGAATTATATTGACAGCGCATCACCAAGTCACATCATGGAAACCCACTTCTGAAGGGTGAATTTAAATAAAATTCAAAGCCAGTATTTTCTGAATTTTACTACTGTGCAAATCTAGGCTTAATACATATTCTCATTTTCTTCACTGAAAAGGTAGGTTTCAGCTTGAAAATGTCATAGTCTGAAGATGCCTTTAGGTCTTTCTCTGTTGGCCTTTTATTTCTTACAATTTTTCCTCACTACTTCACTTTTGCCTTCTCTTCTCCATGTAATTTATATAAACAGCTTTAGTTTTATATTTTATTTTAGTGAAGTCATATACTTGGAGAAGTATACTTAGAAAAGCTCTACAATTTCTTTTAATTTTTGCACTTATATTTTTACACTACACATGAAAAAGGTATCTTTAAAATTATTTTTAAATGCTGAATCTGATAAGCTTATTTCTAGAGATCAGCTATTGATGACTACAGCTGAGAATCCTGCTTCAGTCACTTTCAAAATGAAACTTCAGATTTAAACAGCATAGAAAATACAATCATAAATATATTCCTCATTTATATTCCTGTCTGAAAAGAAGTGTATAAACAAGATTTAGATATATAAGTTTTGTGTAAATCCTGTTTCAGCCATATAGCACCTAAGTAACACATACATTACTAAGTTAATTATTTTACTCACTATCTTTAAGACTAATACATTTAGGGAAAATAACATTTCTGAAAGACATTTTGCTGTTGGATTAAATGCCTTAAAAAAAAAAGTGCAAGAATTTCTAATAAAGCCAGTTGTTTCAATGCAATGGCCTGTTTTGGGAGAAAGCCAAGCAGTAATTTAAAACTGAAATAATGTCTATCTATGCAGTACTCTGTTCATTACCTACCAACCCACACAGTAATGGATGCAGATAAATCTATTAAATAATTAAATGTCCACTTGTGTGGCCATACTAGCAAGCAAGAAACCAATTAAATCTGCTGCTGAAACCTTTCTACTGATGAAATCACTGCCCACACTAGGATGCCAGAAAATTAAAGAGAGAAATAGGTGCTAAACTGCAGCAATTAACTGCAGAGACTATTAAAATAAAGATAACAAAACTTCAGGAAGTGCCTGGGATTATTTCTACATCTCCGTGTGCTCCTACAAAATCTAACAAGTGTTTTTTTATATACTGCACAGTTTTGTATAACTAAAACTTGTTTTTGAAACCTTAAATACTGGAAAGTCAATAGAAAAGGTTAATGAATATGAAATTTGCTGGGGATAAATAAATGTTTACCACATCACTTCTTACTATCACAGTCTAATTTTTTTTTTCTTCTTTGTCTCTAATATGTCACTCCAGCATCAAGGGAAAAGAAAAGAACACATAGTGTTCAGAGTCATGAAGGAAGCCGAGACCGCCACAAAATCAATGCAGTTTGGTTTACACTGCTGTGAAACTAAACTTTTATAGGGTTGGATTTTAAATTAGCATGAAACTACAGCCTAAAATTATGATGTGTCCAGCTTCTGAAGTAATTCCTGTAGTCTATCTCACATATGAATTTATTGCATGACTTCTTTCCCGTTCAATTTAGGGTTGTCTCTGACTCTGATGCCCCTCTTCCCACACTGCTTACTCATTCTTCCGTTTTATCCCCCTGCCCCAGTATCATATTCCCTCTGGAAAAAGTTACAGTACAAGGAAAGAGGCAGATAAAGATAATTTTATATCATTAGCAGGTTTAAGGTCTCATGTCTGTGAGGCAAAAACAGCTGTCTCATTACCAACAATAATTGGTGCCTCTGGAAAGCTCTGAGGAAATTAACTTCTCTGAATCTTGGAAATGTGTTAAAAGACGAGACACAATGAATCTGCTTAACCCTCTGGAATGCCAACATTGTTTTGGATGAGATGGAACAAGTGGCAGATCCCTGGAGGGAAGCAGAGTTCAGAAACTGGTTATCACGAATGAACAGGCAAACTAAAGGCAATTCTTAAGAGTAATTCCATCTCACATTCATTGCCACTTTGAAACCTGAAATCCCCAAATCCTCTAAAAAATGCAAGTTATAAGAAAGGCTTCTGTTCCTACTAAAATATATCCAAACCAGAGCTTGCCAAACAAACTAAAACAAAGCTTGAATGGGAGTATTTAAAAGTTCTTTGGCAGAAACTTACCCTTTTCTCCATTTCCAAGAGTGATCTGTCAGCAAATCTTTCTTGTCTCTGAAACACAAAATTGATGAAGACATTGACATGTGCTTTGAAACAACAGAGAACTGAGGGAAAAAAAATTAGACATTTTAGTATTCTGTCTGAAGAACGTCATCAAAAACATTTTAAAGTGTGTTCAGGGAAGTAACACTGAAATAAAGAATGAACTGGATTTATCATGCACTTCCTCTGTGACGATCCCTGTTATTTAATCATTACACAGCCTTTGGCTAACAGGAGTAACACAGTA
This sequence comes from Cnemophilus loriae, assembly GCA_013397755.1. Classification (NCBI taxonomy): domain Eukaryota; kingdom Metazoa; phylum Chordata; class Aves; order Passeriformes; family Corvidae; genus Cnemophilus; species Cnemophilus loriae. The sequence goes on along the minus strand of VZTF01009179.1, from coordinate 1,661,149 downwards.
TTTCTATCTAAAAGCATTACAAAACAGGTATCTTTTAAATGTTCTTCACTAACATTTGCAGGGTACACATGAAAGACAATTAAGTACAGGTAAATTGTGGTAAATATGATCCAAGAATATGAAACACTCTACAGCAAGAGTAGACAAATTTAGACAAATCTAACTCCAGTGTATGTGTCTTGTATTCCTGTATGCAGCACTGTTATCTGACAGCAGTTATTGGTAACAGGAATGCACTATTTGCCCTTCATTTCTAAGATAAAGCTATCTAACCAGCCAGGAAGAACTGGCAGGTTATGCCAATCTGCCAGCAGGTTTATGAATTAATCAATCAATCCCGATTGTCAGTTTGAATATAAGCTTAACAGTGTAAAAAGTGTTTACCCCTACCCTCAAAGAAGTTGCGTGCAGATGCATGCTGGCAAGAATCACTGCTACTTAAGCAGGCAGGAAGCAGTCTCACACATTTTATTCACAGCTGAAGACCAGAATCCTGCACTCTTTTCTCTTTAGAATCAGAGAAGTACTCTTCTCCATTCCCATTTTTGGATAAAAACAAAGCCGATGTCTAGTAAAGAGCAGCCCATAGCCTGGGGGGCTTCTGGTTTACTATCTAAATTGTTGGCTAAGTACATGCTTTTTTGTTTTATACAAACCTGAGTGGTCTTCTCCAACTGTAGCTTAAGATCGGTAAGTTCCATGTTGGTGTCATGTAACTGTGCTTTCAGTTTTTCATTTTCGGCTAGAATCTGTTCATAAAGCTAAGAGAAAATATTTGTTAAAAAATATCAGATAATAGTGAGATTAGCCAAAAAACTTTAAAAGTATGACTGAATCACATGTAAAGTTAACAAATACATTGACAGTCTAAGAAGTAAAATAAAGATGTTTAGAATTAGCAAGCACTGTAAGGAACCATTACTAAGTATTTCTAGAAACTAACAGCTTTGCATAGGGAGCACACAACTTACCTTACACATACTTAAACCACCTTTTTTTCTTCAGACTTCACAGATTACACCACCACAGTAAACTTTTCAACAAACTCCTCCTCTACTTTAAAGCAAGATCTAAACATATTTTTACCTTATATGTATGTAAGCTGGCAAACATATAATAAAAGACTTCACATATGCGTACATCAGTTTTAACGATACTTTTCTTATGACAAATACTATAATATATTTTTTTCAATTGTATCTTGGCTCCTCTGGATTTCTCCCTTTCCTCGAAAAGTACAAAAGCCAGAAGCTGTTTCATAATGTATTTTTCCCCATTGTAGCAGTTGCTGTGCTTCTCCATTCAGCTGAGCTACTTTAAGAAGCATTTCTGATACAATGTGAGACTATTTTCACACAATATAAGAAAAGCAGTAATAAAGTTCTATTTTTGCACAGCACTTATTGGATCAGATACCTTCTTAAAATCAGGGCTATCTTCTTTTTCTAGTCTACTGCAGTATGGTTTTCGATCTTCAAGATAACTCTGTGACCCCGATCGTCCCTGCGCTGAATCGTAGCGATCACCTGCAGACACGCTGAGCGATCCTGTATCGTATCTGTAAAAGAAGAGTTCTGATTTTTCTTTGCATTTGCAGCCAAACTGAGACCACTGACTGTATCAAACATTTTGAGTTTGCTACTACCCAGCTGAAAACAACCAAATGCAATTATGTATTTTAGTTAGACCACCGTCTTCTAATTTGATGCAAATTTCACTTTTACATTCTCCGGTACTTCAAGATTCTGGGTGAAAATGTTTTCAAATTGCTCAGTCTGCAGAGCAATGCATGCAGAGAAATATTTTAAATGTAATTAAATTATTTAATGCAAGCAAATATTTACATGTCTTAAAATACTTTATAGTAGCTTAGATAGCTTAGTGCTTCTTTATTTATAAACAATATATTTTTTTAAAAGTGTATTAGCTTAATTAAAGTGTTTTAAAAAACACTAGATGAATGGCCTAGATGAATTTTAAAAGTTTTCTTACAGAAACCAAGATTTCAAAACTATTTGTTGTGAATTCTAGTATTTCAACAGAAGCAGTTGATGAAACAAACCTTTAGTAGTCTTTACCCTAATAACTAAATAACAATCTGTATTAATAAAGTTGAGTAATTTCACACTGTAAAGAGTAATTTCACTCTTCACTAATCATGTGTTACAGCAGTTTTATTTAACAGATTTTCACCAGTCAGAACATAATAAAATTCGATAATTAAAGCTAATGATCCAATCTTTTAAAAAGAAAATTATCAATATTTCAGCATTTCCTTTTTAATAAATCTTAAGGAAATATGATTTTCAGAGGCTGTAGTGTTTTTCTTGAGGTTATGTAGAAAATTTTCAGTAGGATATTCTAAAAGAGAAGCACCAAGAACCTCTTGTCTTCCTTGTAAAAGCTGGGTCCATGCTGAAAAATCTCTAAGGCATAGTACTGTGTCCACTATGTTCTATGAAATTCCCAGACTGCCTTCAGTGCACTACTAATACAGAGTTCAGCATCTTCCCCAGCATGGAGTATTCCACTCACACATGGCAGGACTGTAGCTTTACAGTCATACTTCATACAAAACGTAAGTATCATCATAGTCTTCAAAAATTCAATCCAACTACTGGAGTTAAGCTGAATTTGTACATAAAGAACTTAAAATGACAACATGTGGAAAGTGTAATAATTCTAAATTAATTTGTTTAAATTGCACATACCTTGAAAGGCTCTCACTCTGAGGTTGGGAAAGGTAAAAAGAGAGAAAAAGAATGGATCGGTCAATTATTTAATTAAAATATATAACAATCTGTGAACAAATACAACTAAACAGTTACGTCAAATGCACATGCTATCCACCAGTATGTATTTGAACTGTGTCAAGCTTCAGTTTTGTTACATCCAGAAAAGAAAAGAAATATGTGCTAGAATGCACTTGCCAAAATATGATTTACAAGGACGTTAACATAATGCTCTAAAAGTCTGGAGTGCCCTAAACAGTGGAGTCATTTCAGCAGTTGGTGCATTCTGGGTTTGCTTCCCTGTTATCAAAAGCATGAGAACAGTGTTCCTCAAATTCACTGTTCCTTCTTCCTCTTTTTTAGCATTAGCTATAATGTTTTGAACATAATGACTTCGGCTCAAAACAATAAATTAAGATACAGGATCACTCTTTCAATATAGCGTGACTGGAAACAAGTTACTACACCAACAACATAAGGAAGTACTTTTAGACTTAATTTAAATGACAGTAAATTTTGTCCCTGTGGATTCACCTGGAATGAATGAATGAATGAATGAATGAATGAATGAATGAAACAATACAAAAAATGAAACTCCCTTTATTTGACAAGTGAAACTTAATTAAAAGTGATGACTTAAGAGTGAGGGAGTGCCCTCTAAGCATTGCATCAGTCATACAAACCTTTTCCCCTCTGGGTGGTCAGTACAGATTCATAATCTTTTCCAATTATTATTCCAATCTTGAGTGAAGACATTTCAGTCAAGAAACTCTACTGATGTATCATCACCTGGACATCCTCCAATGTTATTTACCTAGCAGTGGCTGAAGCCTTCCCCATAGGTGGTTTTCTGGGGGGGCTGATGTGGCTTGGTTTCCTTTTAGAGAATGAAACTGTATTTTTTCAATGTAGAGAGGAAAACAGCCACATTCTCCACAATACACTCCATTTCCCCTTTGACACCTTGANCAGTCAAGAAACTCTACTGATGTATCATCACCTGGACATCCTCCAATGTTATTTACCTAGCAGTGGCTGAAGCCTTCCCCATAGGTGGTTTTCTGGGGGGGCTGATGTGGCTTGGTTTCCTTTTAGAGAATGAAACTGTATTTTTTCAATGTAGAGAGGAAGACAAAAACATTCTCCACAATACACTCAATTTCCCCTTTGACACCTTGAAGTGCACTTACTGCACAGAGGATATCAAAGGTACATGCTATAGCCTAACCACTCCTAACAAAACATTGCTATTTTCTGTCAAGAGCATGAATAATGCTGCAAATTAAGAGATTTTGTAGAATATGCCACAGTTAGTCCATAAGTTATAAGCTAACCACAGTTGTAGAATCTATTCAGATTACTAGGGTTTTTTTGCAAATGCATCATACTCAAAAACTGGCTTCACAGAAATACTTCATCTACCAAAGAAATCTTCCAACTTCCTTATTTTTAAATGGCTATCCTACAACTTAGTTCTAAGATTATTCTTCTAGCAAGAACACCAATTTCCTTTAAGTAACAACATGGCATTTTTTGTGCTAATTCAAGAAATTCTCTGCTCTTAATTTTAATGACATCACTGGGTTTAATTTTCAAAGGTTTTAATTAGTGTGCATAAGTAATTGGACATAATTTATCTGAAAATAACAATGTAGATGAAATAAAGATTTTGCTGGGTAGAAACTGAATGCTTGCTCCAGTAACCTGCTGCATCATGTCCCTGACCTGTGCGTCAAAAATCTCATCTACACTTTCTGGATGCTAATTCTACATAATCAGAATGGAAGATAAAACGGTCAGTTATGGCTACTGTTGATATGTCAATTCAACCGCAACAAGAATTTTACAATCAAAATGTATCTCTTAGAAGTTAATGAACAAGTTATCTTCCTTAAATTACCTGAGTTTCTTTCTTATTTGTTCCTTCTTCTGAATCAGACTGGTGATCCTGTTCATTTTCATCACTCTGGTGAAAGAGGTTGGAGAGGAAAAATAATGAAACTGTTGAAAGCTTAGTAAGATTTTAATGCATTCGACACTTTTAATATGAAAATGTAAGAGCAGCAGAATACTCCATAGAGAATATACAGGATAGATGACGAAAATTCTCGAACAGGTGCATGTTTTCAGTACCAGAAGGAGATAAAACAATTTTGCATTTGACACATGAAAATCTGGCTTTTACATTACATATGGATCTTGTGACAAAGAAGAGGGAAAAGGAATAGTCTGAAACAGCAACTATAACCTTTCTAATCTGACAGCAGTTCTTTAAGTTTCTAAGTACATAGCTACTTGCAATGTGCCAAATAGAGAGTCTCATTTTTACAGTTTTGGTATGCATGCAGTAGAAAACATTTGTTCAATAATTTATTTCTTTTCCTTAGATTATGATTAATTCCTATTAAGTTATGGTTACTACAGTGTTCTAGAATTCTTTTTAGCAGTATCAACTGAAAAAACTTAATTTTGATTTTGCTCCTGAAAGCATCAAAACAAAAACAAAGAATATTTAAATTGAAAAGTGTAATTTTTTTCTAGAACAATTAGTTATGTATTGTATTATTCTAAACAATTCTCTAATTTAAGAGTACACTATACGCATTTCATTTTGCCACAAGTGAAGTTTACTTACATCCTGAGTCCAAAAAGAAACTCCTGTAGATCGTCGTTTTTCTCTTGGTCTCCTTCTTTCCCTTATAGACTTGGGCTGTGACTTATCTTCTTCCTTTTCTTCTTCTTTTTTGCCCCCTTCTGTTAATAACAACCTTCTCATTCACTGAATTTTGACACAATCTAATTTTCTAAAATACTTTTTCTCAGTCTTTAAAATGCTCACAATAAATTCTTTTTGCCTGAAATAAATTCACTGAAGAGCTTCTTACCACATAGCGGTTTTGCTCTAATATACACTCCCCAGAACACATAGCTCTAAAATACTGTAAATACTAATTTCACCTCAGTCACCTAAACAAAAACGCTTAATGTAACAGTAAAACAATACAACTTGGACTTACAATTCAGTTTTCAAAACTGTCATGTAATAATTGAAACATCTACGTCAGCAGATACATAAAAGTACAAAAAAGAAGATAATTCTTCACCATTCTTCATCAAACAAGCTTTTTTTGCATACATCAAGGATGCAGTATTAAAAAAACCCCAACTTTTAACCTTGAAGTGCACTTTCCTCCTTTTCATCACAGTCCTCCTCTCCATTTTTGCTCTAAGAAAGAATAAAATGGGACCTCCTAGATTAGATTATTACTGTATTACAGATGTCCTTTTTCTTTAAAACAAATGCAATTGCAATTTAAAATAGATGTAACAGCTCAGGATTGTGTTTGCTCCCCTATTTGTTTACAAGTAATTCGTGCAAAAAAATATTTAAACAAATCTGCCCAGGCCAAAGTTCTTTACTTATTATCATGCAGTCTGTTCAGCCTGATGTTCTTTTATTAAATAAAGAAACCACAGAATTGAGTTCAGATAGAAGAATCAGTAATCATTAGTAACTACCATCACAAGTCTTCAGAGGTAAATAAACACTTCAGAGTGAAGCAAAAATTAAATATGGAAGAAGGGAAATACATTTATGGTGAACATACACCTTTCCTAATTTAATAAAGTAAGATTTTATCTCTGGATTTCAGATGGTAGTGTATTTCTCCTCCAAAATTCGTAACTTAAAAAAATATAGAACCTGTGGTAGCTAATATTTACCAACAAAAATGTTTTCCATAGAACAATCTAGAGTGACTTTCCTAGAGTAAGCATGCATTATGAAAGAATCATAATCCAAATTTCAGTTCATTTTAGGACAAAGGGAAAAAAATCAGAAAGCATATCCATGAAGCCTAGCCTCAGTAACTTCCTCAGAAAACACCATTCTAGAGAACATGGCAATACTGCTATATAGTTCATGGAGATTTCATCAGTAGATTATTTTATCTGACCCTCTGTAGAACAAAATTATCAATCAGTAACTCTGCTGAAGTTACTGATCAATAACTTGAATTAAAGTATTTCTCTAAACTCAACTGTGGCAAGTCCAAGAACAGGAGATCACACTGCATGTTAACAGGCTCCTCCTTCAACAGGCAAAGAATCAGGCACAACATTTCTCAGAATTACAGCAGGTGACTCACATTTGAAATGAGGGAAAAATCTCTGTGACAACAGAGAAGAGCTTTTTTGTGATTTCTGAATCATGCATCTAATCCTCAGTTTAAGATTACATAAACCACTTAAAGTATGCAGAAGTATGGTTACATCTGAACTACAATGGGAAACAATCCCTTTCCTCTGCCAGCAGCTCATTATAATCCTGAAAGGTTCTTAAAGAAATAAAGCATCGTTCCAATCCTTCAATGTGGAAGGACTGAAATAAACCTCTAGTTATTTACCAATTATTTAATCAAGTAAAATTCCTTCTTAATACCTGCAAGTATTTAGACCCTGAAATATGGTATTTTATTATAGTTGCTGTGTTAAAGCAGAAATTAAGGCGTTATGTGGATATTTATGGGAGTATATTTGAACTTTCTGTGACCCAACAACGGAAAAAAACCAAACAGCTGCAAAAAACCCCCAAATACAGAAAATCTTTTTTCTTCTCTATATGCAAATTTTGAAATTTCTTACAGAAGATTTGAGCAAGGTACATCCCCGGTGGTCTTACATATCTCACCCCATTTTGAAATACCTCTAGAAATGTAAGCTGCTTTTTGTCAACTAAAACAACAAAAAACTCCTTCATAAACAGTACTCCTACCTCTCTCACTTTCCTTTGTTCCACTCCGAGAATAGGCAGAAGTTATACCTATAAGGCTGTTTGGTCTGTTTAGCTGACTTGAAGTTGATAGAGAGCTAGTGGAGGTGGAGAGCGAAGAGGTGGATGATGAAGAAGTTGATGTTGAAGTTGGTCTATAGCGATGATATGGCTATTCAACAGAAAAATGTCAGAATTAACTTACCAAGATTAACAAATATAAACCATGGGATAGGAAAACATTTAACTATATAAATAATTCTTATAGTAGTACCAAAATCAAAATAATATAGTTGGAGTAAAGATTCATATAATTTCTCTACCTAAAGAGACTCATCATGAAAATACCTCTTCAACAGTTCGGGAATATCTTTGTCTATAATCATCATCTTTAGTTTCAGATTCTTTCTTTTCTTCTTGTTTTTCTTTGTCTTGCTTTTCTTTCTCCTCCTTTTCTTTTTCTTCATTTTCCTGTTCTCTGGTTCGTGTGGGACGACTTCTTCCTATAGTTTTTTCAGCTTCTTGAAGATCTGTCAGTGTTACGCCCTGTGAAAACAGTAGTCAGCAAACACCATTTTAATATAACATTAATCACATTGATCACATTACATAAATATTTTAAAGAAAAAATTCAACTTAAGAAAATTATATCTATCTATTAAGAAGTAAATTTTACCTATACATTCTACCTATAAGCTTTCCCCTTGAATCTTGGAACCAAATATCCCTCTGATATGTCGCAAGTATTTGCTATAACACGATCTACCACAGACTCTCCAGCAAGACAATTTTTAGCTGAACTAGTAGATACAGATTACATAGAAGATCCAATAGAAATAATTTAAGAATCCACGAGATGCCTCTAATATGATTGTAAGCATAGTAAACATTTCTGAAAGAACCCTAAAAATATAATACTCATATTTTCAGAAGTGTTGATACTTTACAAATTAATTCCTTGCAACTGGATTTTTAGGGCAGCAACACTAAAAAGTCTCTTGTTATTTTTAGGCTAAAAACTAGTTTTGAAATAATCTCAGAAAGCAAACAATTTTATGAAGATAGCTTTTCTCTTCTACACTTTTCACCTGATGTATCTTACTGAGACACTGCTCAAAACACTTTGTAATCTGTTCTTCAAAGCCAACTTTGGATCTTATCAGTTATTTAATTTCTTTTAGTGTTGATGAAGTTTAATCCAGTAATTCCTGGTAACTTCTTCACTGCAAAGATTCAACAATAGTTAGCCTGTAGTCTGACCATCATTCCAGGCTCTGGATAGTATTAAAAAGTAAAAATAACACCCATACAATGAAGTCATATCAAGCAGCACAGATCTCTCATTAGGAAAGCTAACCAGAAGTATTTGAGGGGTTTAAAACTGCAAAAATTTGAAAATAACATCACTAAACAATGTAGCTATGGACTCAGCCTAAAAACCGGTAAGGGCAACGGCTAGACCATTTCTTTGCGCTGCTTTATTCAGGGACTATTTGCTGATTATTCTCAGTTTACCAGCAGATAGTGGTTGGCAGTTGCTCCACTGCCCAAAGAGCGCTCCAGTACCATTAGAGATACTCTATTTTTCTACTGCCACATCATTCCCTGTGCTAGGATTGTGCTGGTTGCTGATAAGATACTAATGAAAACTGGGGAGAACCTCCAAATATATCAGCATGTAAACTAAGAGAGAGAAATACTGCAAGGAGACATGCAGTTAGATACTAGATTATTAGCATGTAGTAAAAAACTTAGTATTTTTCCTTCTCCAGAGAATCTAGATTGAAAGTATTTTTTTTTTGTCATGAATCTTATCAGCTATCCATATTTCAATCAGCTCAATCATATGATCTACAATAGTTCATGCACAGAAAAAAATAGTTAGAAATGGATGCAAATGCAGTATGCTATGCCTGTTTCTCAAGAATGATGTTATGTTTTCAAAAATGTAGAAGCTTTAGTAATACTATACCTGTGTAGATCTTCTAGACTGTCTTGCTTGCCTGGATCTAGCTTTTCTTTGGGACTCTGACTCTTCATCCCGTACTGGAGTGAGGTATGATCTAAAGAGTTAATTACAAACAAAATTGGCACATGATAATTTTTGCACAAATGTATTAAATGGTCAAACCTCCCCCCTCCCCACAACATGACAGACTAAAAACCAAGGCAGTTAGAAGAAAATATTTAACTATATAGGACAGAGTGCATTTTAGACATTTCATCCATATCATACTGATCAATTAATTCATCAAGACAGCAGCCTTAGAACTCAATTCAAATACACAGAGTTTTCCTACTTAATCTGGATTTCTTTTTACCATTTCCTATAAATATAACTTCAGCTTTTTTGGATTTTCACTGGTCTACTAACACAGGGGTAGAAGACCTCAGAGATTCAGCCAGTTAGACATTTATACATCAAATATGTGTGTGTATTAACTTTTAACATAACTTGTAAGCTTTTAGAAAAAACTAAATGTGTGGTTAATGAAAAACCTAATTATATCATCCATTTCACCAGAAATTAAAAATTTCTGAGGAGGTGGTTACTGTATTTCCACATGAATCATCCATGCTTTGAGTAATCCAAGCCCCTTAGAAAAAAATGAGCTTAAAAATAAATCTTCATGAAACCCACAGAAGTCCTGCAGAACAAGCAGGTAATTGTAATCAAAGACAAAAGGCTACTAGAGTAGACATACAAGGTCTGGACTCTTTCTAAGAAATTCTCTAATCCAGATAACAGGCAAAAAAACCAACAGGAGATATACACATGCATAAATGCCTATATTTGTATGTATGTAAACCTATAATTCAGTAACTTAAAAGTTTTTTATGCATTTGTTGATTTTCTACGGCAGAATATTCTGGGAATGCAGCTATAATTTCACGCAAGTTTTAAATCCTTGGATTAGCTAAAAATTAGAAAAAAAGTGAAAAAAATATTTGAAAAAAGCAAAATCAAAAGGTTGCCGAAAGGCTGCTTAAAACAAAACCTCTCTGAGCTTCTTTAGATCAGATGCTACAATATTTTCTGATTGTTTCTTTTTATATATCATTAGTTAAGAATCACTGGCTAATGATTCAATAATTAGCTAGTGATTATGCCATCAGCTAATAACACCTAAATAATTTATGTACGGAAAGAGCAGTTTGCTCACCTAATAATATATTTATTAGCCTTAGCACATACTAAAAAGCATTCTGAAACAAACTTAAGAGTCAAAAAACTTCATTTACACAGATCTATGGATTACAACCTATGTTCCATCCCAATAAAATACTTAAAATTAGCTGCTATACTTAAAAATGTTGAAACAACTCCCATCTTATGGCACATCTTCAAAAACCTTCATTATGTTAATTTGATTTCCTTATCCGGTTCTCTTGCAAACAGCATTTTTGATTGACTCTCCATTTCCCAAGAACTCTAGGCTCCATCCACATGAAGAAAAGGGTGCCCGTTAGGGTGCTTTAGTTAACTCGATCTGAAACACCATCTACCTAGGTGGGTCTGACTGCAGAGCAGGTGTCATCTTTAGGGCTTAAAATTGCTACAAACTGTTTCAAATAACTTGCTTTTTAGTAACTGCTGTACCTACATCTACCTTCCAATAAATTTGAAATACTTTAATTCACACTGAGAGAAAATTAAAATTCTCAACTTTTCAGGTGCACACTGCAGCTACAGTCAAGAGTAGAAAGTGCCCTTCCCTAGTATCTCTTGCGTGCACCACACATGGCTACCTATGCTGTATTATTCACGATACAAAGACTTAGAGACTCAAGTTTGTCATTTCTTTCCCTGTTTCTCTAAACCAATCCTAAAAATCAAATAAAGAATATAGCTTTTTCAGCTGTTCCAAAACAATGCAACATTACATATTTCATCAATAAAGTACTTTATAATATCTTTACTTTTCAACTATCTTTTAAATACTCTTCCAAACATACTTTCTAAATATACAATTTCAGTCTATAAACACAAATTAACCAACTTCATTACTTAAGAAAATACATAGCATGTAATATTTCATATACATCCATTTTTTCATGTGCATAGAAACATATGTAGATACACACACACATATATATCTATCTGTATATATACAGATAGATATGCTCGTGCTCATATTTAGAGAACTACATTCTCAAATGCATGCAGAATTATTCCAATTTTGATTTCTGAGATTCATGGATATACTAATATGTCATCAAGAATGCACCTGCAACAGTATATTACATAATCAGCCCAGTCAGTGAAAACCAAGGAATTTCAGGCCAACTGCAGGTATCTAAAACATATGTAGCATATGCACATTAGTATATACACACTAGTGAGAGCAAATAAAACAGCAAAAGCCTAATTCTAATTTTCCCTGCCTTTCTAGCTAAGACTGAAATAGCATTTGAATTTTAAAATTTGAACTACTTTGAATTATTTTCAGCTCAAATTTCACTATGGAAAATGCAGGTTCTGACAACAATTGTTATTGAAATGGATTGCTAGCACATGTAGACCCTTCCTGAATCATGATGGGGAATAATAAAAACATAGTATGCATATCATAGAAGTTATTTCATCTCAGTTTTGGGTAGGAAGGAACACTACGGAAAACAGACTACCCTAATTAGGCCTCAAGCTATAAGCAATCTTTAAATGCTGCTGCCTTAAGTGAACCAAAAGAATGCAGTTTTCTTCTGTAATAAGGAACAGCTCCATTACTTCCGTGAACATACAGAGATACACATATCTAGCACTGATACAAAAGGTACATTTCAAAACTACTACAGGAGCAACACAGATATCTGAACTTGCATTTCAGCAGAAGGGTTAAAGGATAAACATTTATAAATATCCAGAAAAAGAAGAATGAGGGAAAGCTAACAGGAACTAACAATCTTTTGAAATCTTATTTTTGCTTCCATAAAGAGAAGGAAACAACTCTTTATGGAAACAAATATGCACCAATCTTAGCTCATCCTTCATATAACTGTAAATGGAAAAAACCACCATATTCTTAAAATAAAGTTTACATCAGCTTCTTACTCATTCTTCATACTGAATATCTGTTAAAGCATTGCATTTAAAATTGTATGACCATATTTCAAGTAGGAGAGACCCTAAATCATGCAACAAAACAAACAGAATGTGTTGGGTTCAATACTCTCTTCTCAATAATGCCAGGCATACAAAATGATTGAAAAACTGCTATGCTGTAACTTATTAGCATACTGCCAGTGGCACACTGCCTCAAATCAGCAGCAATGTAGTTGTAGTAATTAATTAATTACTGATTTTATTATTTTTAATTCAGCGCTTTTAGAGAGTTCCATTACTGGTATTTTTAAGAGGACTCACCTAATCTGTTAAGAGAAATATAAATCTGAAAATACCATGTAACATATGAGAACCCAAGGCCGGTCAAAAACACACAATATCAAAGTTGGAATTTCATGAATGGTCTCTACTCGTACTAAGCTCTTAGATAAACTAAGGTTCCAGTTGTTTTAATAGACAGCAAGAAAACAACACTGCTTTACACGCTGTACTGTTCAAATCTGTCGTAACCAACACATTCCTTTAAATAAGAAAAAAAGTTATAACTTTTGTGTAAGAGCAACATTACTCTTAGGACCTTTACACACCTCCGTCTCTCCCTGACCTCTGATGTTGAGGACACAGTGCCAGAAGTAGCTGTAGTCATGGCTGTGGTAGTGGCTGCAGCATTTACAACAGATGGTGCAACAGGAACGGTCACTGCTGTAGGAACACTGTCCTTTTCTTTCTCAGTACTATCCTCAGCCCACAAACGATTTGAGGTACTACAGCATAACAAGCAGCAACACAAAAAAAGAGAAAAGGAAACAGCTAAACAATGAAAGCACTTTACTAAACAACTAATAACATGTAAATTGAGGGATGGATTTTTTTTTTAAGAAGCAAACTCAGAAATGAGAAATGTCTCTACTATGAAAGCTCAGTTTGAGCTATTAAATTGAATAAATTAAGAATTAGCAGTTCAAGAAAAATTGAACTTTTATTCTTGAGACCCTTCTAACATTTGATTTATTCTTTTATACCAACATGGCTTTCACATTACAGTAGAAAGCCATTCACAATTTTTGAGCCAAATTGTATAAAAACAAAACAAATTTAACAGGAAAGTGAAAAAATCCAGAGCCCCAGGATCTACTAAACAAGAACGCATGCACGTACATAAGCACACAGTAGACCTGACAAAAAGAAAAAGGAAGAAAAGTGTCCTCGTGCCATTACCTGCTTTGTACACCTGCTGAAGTAGAACCCGTTGTACTCTTCGTAGTAGTGTTTGTGCTGGCAGGCAGCGTCTTCTGAAGACCAGCAGAAGAGGTAACTGTTGATGCAGTACTTGGAACATTAGAACTTATCAAATCATCTTGTCTTCTACCAAAGGAGCCACTGAAGGAGAGACATGTACAATGGCTGCATTAATTACTTATATTTACTCATTAAAATATCACCAAGCTGTGAATGATCCATTACATTTCTGCCCATGCATTCTATGTCTCAGATGAGTCTTGGAAACTTTTGTTGCAAAAGAAGCATTTTCTTCATTGTTTCCTTGGCTATGACTTTTAATTTATGACTTTGGAGGGCAGCAGAAGTGTCCGTTAGTCCCAACCATTTCTTCACCAAAGAGGATAAAGAATGGAATCTCACTCGTTTATATAAGAATGTCTTGATCGCATCTACTAAAGTATTCATATAGGGCCCCCAATGTCCCATTTTTAAACTGCTGTTTCACCCACACTGAATACCTCACAAAATGCAGAACCTTACTGCACAGCTTGTCAGGAAAGAAAATGTCATCAATATCACTCCTCTTATAATTTGAAAGCAATTAAATATACTGCCCCATTTTTAAAAAATCTTTAATCATTCCCAGGAAGAATAACCTCCCACTCAGGTTTTTCCCTTGCTCTTCAAGCTATAAAGCAGGCCCCGTGGTTTCCACATTTTTATCCACTGGTTCTGTGTGAACAAATCTTGCATTACCAGGTCAGGTTGTTTGCCCATGACTAAACCTCAGAATTCACAGTTAGGACAGACAAAGCATCATATACCTAACTGCAAATGACTTATGAAGAGATTCTTCTTTGTCATTCTGCAATTGATAATTTTCTGTATTACTATCAACTCTAGAATGACAAATAAAAAAGAACTGAACAAGGAAATACACTATTAAAGCACCACATGCAATTCAAAAGTGATGAGTAGATTTAGCTTGAAGACAGGAGTGTAAATACTGAAAAAAGCTAACATGCAAAGACTGTTCTTGTGTATCAACTGTTGATATTTTCCATCCAGAACAGGAAATTCGTGCAACATCTTTCCTAAACTTAAAGTTAGGAAAATTGAGGAGGCTTCTTCTTAAGGCAGGAGGTTAACAAGAAATAAATATGTATTATGCTGTATGAGACAGCCTGGTTACTGATCATATCAACGTCAAGACTCAAAAAAATGCGAAGTATGTATCACGTACATCAGCAGCACGTACCAATATGCAACTTAGTTACTTGACTCTTTCCTTTGATCTATTCATTTTAGCTATTTATTGCCCCACTAATTATCATGAAGAATTTCACTCAAATAGCTACATTGAAACTACACAATGCAGCAAAGTTAATCATGTATATATGTGCAGGACGTGATTCCTCCTGAGAAAATTCTGCAAGTTAGGAACCAGCACACCTCAGAACAATTCTCTTATTTTCATAATTTACTTTGTATTTTGTGTATTCTATGATGCTGATACTCAGCATAGGTATGGCTATAATTTACAACTACGGACAGCAGTCCAATACCTCTAACGCTGTCATACAATAACCAGAATTCAACAGAGACAGTCTTTTCCGCCTTTTCACATACCAAGCAGAGTTACTTCTATTTCAACATTTAAAATGATTATCTTTGACTACTGAACTCATCTGGAAACAGCCTAATGAACCTCAAAATGAAATAAAAAATAGGAAAAAGGAAGCATTTAACTTTAATTACATAGTTTAAGATCAGCACAACCACTGCATCAGCATACAACTGCACGTTTAAAACCAACACAAACATTGCAATACATACTTTGCAATTATTATGAACATGTCAGTACGTCACCATTCAGTTTTAAACTATCTTTACAAAAGTACTTGATTTAGTACTTGTTAACTTTTAAGCCTATTTTAATTTAAAAAAAAAGATAAGAGAAAATGCCACACCTTCTTTGATAACTTGTGTTTAATGATGTAGGACCTTCATTCAAACTGTTTTTCTTGACATCTTCCTCCCATTTTCTTCTGGTGTAGGAACTGCCACCACGTATTGAACTAGCAGATGAATCCCTGTAAAAGAGATTTTAGTTTAGCAAACTCACATTAAAGAAGGCTGTTCTTGATGTGAGTCAAACAGGAGCTTCCAATTAAAATCCTGAATAACACACTTAAAATAAACATACCTGAACAGAAATAAAATTGCTTTTATGGACAATCATTTTCAAGCCTCTATGGAAAGATACTACATTTATACTAATACCATTAGAAATCTAAGAAGAAGGCAGCATCAGAAGAAAACTGCTAAAGAGGATTTACTCAACATGAAACCAAATGTTGACTTTTATCTGTGGTCATTGCTGGCTTTGTTTTTCTGAAAAAAGGAGCAAAACGTTTTTCTGTTTGCTCCTGAGACTATCCAACACAACAAGGGAAATCTACTTGGGTTTTTTAATAGCTGATTTGATGGAATTTTTCATTCTTTGATGTTATAAGAAGTTTAAAAGCTGACAAGCCTTTAGAACGCATGATAGTGTAAGACCAGTGTAACTAGGCTTGCAGTAGCCATTCCTGAGGGGCCTGACATGTATCACTAGCTGACATGACTTCAGTCATAAGGAATTTCCAGACTGTTGTTGTCATTTATAGCAGCAAGGAATAATATTGCAAAAATCTATGTAGAAAAACTATCCCGAGAAAATTGGCATGAAAAAATTGAATTTCTAATAAAAATGTCAGCTCAAGATTTGAAGAATCTTCCTTCAGACAGAAGGAAGAATAAAACATGTCTTTCACAAAACTATATATATAAGGCAATCAGGTGCACAAGGCAAAATAAAACAAAACTTTGAAAAGATGCATTTTATGTTCAGATATCTTTGGCAATCATGATGTACCTCTTTTTGCATGAAAATTTATGTTAGCACTTCTGCAGCTGGAAACAACTTTAGAAAATGATGAAACATAGACCAGTGTAGTGTTATTTCTTACCAGCAAAGAGAAACGCAAATTCTGAGATATCCTCTACCACAGAGAGCACGGTTTTAAAACATGTAAGTTTGTCAGCCACTCTAAAATCTGATTTAAATTTTATATTTAAAAAAAAAAACAAAAACTTCAGAGTCACCTGTTTTCTTTTTCATCAATGTCAGAGGTACTGGCCAGCCGTCTTGGTATTGTAGGTGCAACATAAGCAAGTCGAGTTCCTTTTCCATCCTTCTCCTGAAAGATATTAGTTTTTTATTAAGTGTTACTATTATTGACTATCTTGCCTGGAAAATCATCATTATGACAACTCCAGCTGTTTTTATAGTGACTCGATTACACAAATAAGTTTTAAGCTTTAGTTAAATTCCATAAAAAACTACAGCAGGAAAAGGAAACTGTTAACGTTTCCATTCTAGTAATGCTAATGACTTGATTTCTCTTTTTTCTGCTTTGCTGCAGTACAATTCCAACAGTGATTCCTGAAAGCAACTATTTCAGTATTTTTATATAGTACAGTTCATTATTATTCTTAATCTTTAAATCATACAAACATTTGTATTTGAAATAGAACCACAAGTTCTATTTTGTTCAGCTACCTGAACAACACTTGGTACAGTGTATCCATATTTAGTTACACAACCAATTTTTGTAAATAAAAAATCACTACAAAATGAAAATGAATACAAAAGAGACTTTTTTCATTTATAAGATTCTTTTAGCATCATTCTCCAAGTGATGCAAAAGCTATCAAACCTCTGATGTCCCCAGACTATAAAAATGACTACTAGCTTTGCAAGTCCTAAAAAGGGATTAAACGTCAGACTCATGTACCAGGTCACCAGACACTGAAGGAGCGTATTACACTTTGAGAGATACTACAAAGAAGCTCTGTAATTTAACTTCTTGGAATTTTAGTAAAGAACAGATGTGTACTACAATCTTACTTCTATAATACATCATTAACATCTACACTAAGAAAGGTATATAAATTCCTCAAAATGTTGTTTTACCCTGAAAATTATTACCTTTTCTTTGTTGTCCAGCGAAGAGGAAAGTCTAGGACTTGATGCAGAACGCATAACACCTGCAGAGTCCTTTTCTTTCTGAGCTTCTTTGGAAGCAGTAATCTCTGCAAGTGCACCATAACTACCAGTTTTTCTAAGACCCAGCCTCCATGAAGCAGGAGATTCATCTTTCCTCTCTTCATCTTTGGGAGAAACCTTGGTTGTAGATGTTGGAAACTATAAAACACATGAAAATGAATTCACATTATTAATTTACATTATCTGTAGTAATCTTTGCTCCTTGGAAAGATTTGAGAACGCAACTGTTTTTAATAATTGTAAGTGCTGAATTCATAGGGAAATTGTAGTGAGAGGTAACCTCTGCACTATTCTCTTAAATTAGTCAATGAGATCAGAAACGTAAGACCGGTCAAGGAATACCACTCCTATAAAAGTTAGCTTACAAAAACCCACACTTCGTAATACACGCTGTGAACTTGAGGTAAAAACTTAGAAACATGCAAATCCGGTATTAACATTTTGATTAAATATGTTATTTTGCAACCTGTACATAAACCTGTGCACACAAGAACCTCACCATAGATTTTTCACCCTTATTGGGCACAAGAACAATGCCAGTTTTGCGCAAGCCCTGCCTCCATGATGCAGGATCTACTGACTCCACGACACTCATGATAGGAGGAATGAAATCATACTAAAGCCAATTAAAACAAGACAAAGATGAAGATTGAAAGGAAGGAAAACAGAAACAAAAGGTTGTTTTAACACTATATAGTTTGTTCCTAGGTTTACATTATGTAGCTCTTCATTACAACACAAAATACCAAAAAACAGTAAAACACTTAAAACCTTAGTAACAGATTACAATTAAATGTAACACAGCATGTTTAGCTCATTCAGAGACAGAATTACAGCTTGCACAGAAGAGAACAACAAAGCCTGTGACCTTACAAGGTCCACGGCCCTAAATCCTCACACTACTGAGAATACTAGCAGATTCATGCTAACACACTCCTTATCTTCCGACCATGTATCATTCATATCCCTGAATCACATGCCACGCTAGCACAGCTATCCTCCCAAACCTTCAGTACCTGCAGTCAGAGAGCATTACTGAAAGCCATGCAGACTGAAGGAAACCTGACTTCTAGCTTAGTACACTGCATCTGCACACCTTCGTTTGGCCATCTACGACGTAAAAGCAGATGTGCAGCTACATCAGATCAGATGGTGCAAACCTAAAAAGGCAGATGCAAGTGTAGGTGCAAGATCACACACGGAGTGCTG
Source organism: Cnemophilus loriae (assembly GCA_013397755.1). Taxonomy (NCBI): domain Eukaryota; kingdom Metazoa; phylum Chordata; class Aves; order Passeriformes; family Corvidae; genus Cnemophilus; species Cnemophilus loriae. The sequence goes on along the minus strand of VZTF01009179.1, from coordinate 1,642,040 downwards.
CTTTACCTTCATTGGTAAAAACAGTTTAAAGCCTTTTTGTTCACTGATAGGAGCTGTAACTGCTCCTTTAGATCACATATACCTGCTATGCTACAAGATAATGATTTTGATATAATGTGCATTTATTTTGTAGTTACAGAAGGCCCTGACCTTTTCACATAGTAATAGGAAGATAACTACAGTTCACTTTTAGCCTGTATTTTTCACCTAGAAGACCAAAATATAAACCATTAATTACTGCATAATAAAATTAGAAGTGTATTATGACTTGTAAAAGGTTATAATTTAGCTTAAAATCAAGCTTATTTCCTCTCTTATAAAAATATCCCCCCCATACCATTAAATCACATACCTGCACCTGTTACATTAAAGTATACTTTGTAATACGAATCATTATTAGATTCTACTGTGAATATGGAAGTATAACTCCAGTAAGCTCCCAGGAGCAAAATACACTACATACTATTCTCCTAGTAGTCTGTCTTTTCTCTCTACTGCAGCTTCAGTATATCATGGCTACCATTTCTCGTGAACACGCTTTTCAGAAGCATCAGTAGAAGGTTACACTTTGACTACGATGTGCATAGAAAAGTTGTAATGAATGACAAATGAAGACTTACTGGCTTACTATCCAGTCTGCTCTGACATTCTAAAAGTTTCACTTGTATATTGCCTTCTGACTATGCATTATTATCTACTGTAATGTTTTCCCCAGGCATACCTATCTTCCCTTTGCCAAGTAAAACTAAAGTTCATTCAAATTAATTTTTCTGTAAAGTTACAAGCTGTAAAAAGCTTCCAGCATGCAATATGGCTTTGCTAGGTGTGGTTTTGAGTTGTGCATTGACTAAAACACGTGTCCCTATTATCTAGCTCTTCCATGAGGTCCTAGCCATATTAAAACAGGGATGAGACCTACAGCACTTTCTACTTCTTATTTCAGTTATCATTTTCAACTTCTGTGCCAAAGCACTAGCTGAATACTTCAAGGGACTCCTAGAAGTCACTCAGTCATGCCTGCTTCCCTTGAATTAAGTGTATCAGAAATACAGGCACAGAGAGACACTAGAACTGTAGCTTCTAGAAATTCTGGAGGAGTCTGACATAGAAAAGACTTTCAAAAGATGAAGTTTAGCATCAAAAAACCAAGAACTCCACTCACTATGCAACAGAATTTTTCTTTTTTAGAAGGATTTCACATTCAGCTATTTAATAGTTCTGTATTTTAGATCCCTGTTCAGAATTAAAACCATTCGAAATTTTAAAAAAATGAACAGTTTCTGGGGAAGAACCAGAAGTATTTTAAGAATCTGTGCATATTTTCATCAATTCACTAGTTAACCAAATCTACTACTTACACAAGAATCAAAAAAGATACACTTACACAGAAAAAAAGAAATAGAAAATAGTAAGATTATGACATAATAGAAAATAAAAACGTATTTTCTTTTACCTTCTTAACAGGTGATGTAGGTGCCCCTTGGCCACCAGCTACTGAAGGCGCTGTCACAGCTACTGATGCTGATTGTGTACTTGTGGTATTTGCATTATTAGCTGCCGAAGTTTTGGTCTTATCTGCAAAATATTTACAAGATTTTAATCTGCATTTTTCATTCATAATTTCATCACCTTTACAACACTGAGTTGAATTTCTATCCAACAAATTTGACAGTTAACTTTATGACCAGCATTTTATTATTTATTCCTCAGTGTTTTCTCTCTCACTCCCAATTTATATCTTAGCTAGGTCCACCTTTTTTTTCCAAAAGGTTGTGCATGTAACAATTTTTTTGTATTCATCAAGTGTTACCACTCAGAGATGCAGAGACAGAATCGCAGAATCATTCAGGTTCAAAGTGACTCAGGAGATCACCTAATTCAACCTTCTGCTCAAAGGAGGGTCAATCTGCTCAAAGGAGGGTCAATACTGCCTATGGATCAGGCTGCTCAAGGCTTTGATGAGTCACATCTTGGAAACCTCTGGAGACAGATTTCACAGTCTCCCCAGACAGCCAGTATCTTAGTAGCTGGCTAATGACCATAAAAACTGTAACAGTAGAAGGTATGTTAGCACCTAATCTGATCTCAGTCATGCATATAAATATCTCAAAGGTATGTGTCGAGGATGGTGCCAGACTCTTTTTGGTGGTGTCCAGCGACAGGACAAGGAGCAATAGCCATAACTAAAATACAAGAAGTTCCACCTCAACATGAGGAAGAACACTGAGGGTGGCAGAGCACTGGAAGAGGTCGCCCAGGGAGGTTGTGGAATCTACCTCTCTGGAGACATTCAAAATCCACCTGGACCCTTTTGCGTGTAACCTGCTCTAGGTGACCTTGCCTTGACTTGGGAGGTTGGACTTGATGATTTCCAGAGCTCCCTTTCTACCCTGATATTCTTTGATTCTGTGATTCTGTAATAGTTAATTCAAACTACGGAAGGTAGGTGCCAATTCAAAGTGAAACATTTATTCTCTGATAACTATGCAAGTTTGAGTTCAAAGAAATAATTAACTGTACAGAGAACCCCATCAGGAATTCTGGTCACCAGAATGAGCCGAGGCAGGGACTTGCCTTCCAGAACACTGAATTTCCATTTGCTTCATTCCTTCTTTGTCCCTTGTTTTTCTTACCTACATTTCACTGTCTACCCACCTACTCTCTTCTGCTTTGTCCAAATTCTCTCCGATATTCTTTGTTTATGAACCTTAACCCTTCTTACACAAACATACAGAAAATGTCATGATTGTGATTCAACAACTGCTATCACTGCCTTTGCTTGAGCTTCATAATGTTACACTTCGCTTCTGTTCCGCCTATTCAAACTGCATGTTCTTTGGGATCGGATGCTGCCTCCTATCAGTGCAGTATGAAGCAACATGGGGTTCAATCCCCATTGGTTTTGGCCCTACTATAAACACATCTTTACATCCACATGACCCATACAGCATAGGAGCAATTAATTTAGAAAGTATGCAAAGTTTTCATGCAGTGTTCTCACAACTAATGTTTAAATTCAACGAAGTACTCGCCTACAATTAGAAACTATGTAATCAATGGTATTGCTGTTACACACTTGTTTTAGTTATGGACATAGTCAAATAGATGTTTTGAATGTTAGTTATGCAGTAAACAAATACAAATAAAAACTGCTTACATGACCAACGGCACTTAATGGAAAGTTCTTTTCAAACACAAGTGAAAAAACATGGTGGTAAAATTCAAGCCGATAAAAAGCTGAACAAGGCAATGTGGACTGACAGCACAATTTGAGATGATGCCCAGGCAGATCTGATAGAAATTTGTGAGTAAGTAATACATCTTTAAAATATACAGAAAAAGTTATCAGGAGTGAAAGCATGGAAGGTGAAAAATGGATTTTTCACAACTGTATTCTGAAATTATTTCTAGAACAGCAAGAACATAGTTGTATGCATGACTGAGCTGATATTCACTAATTTAAAAAAAAATTAAAGTATGTTAATAAAAGTAAGTTACAAAACCTGAACTGAGGAAAATTTAATTTTTTATATTGTTTCCCTGTACTTTGCAATAAGCTACTTTCATATTCATATTTCCCTTCTTGGTCTTACAGACAGAAGTGTATTCATTTTCAAACTATATTCTCAAGTAACCAATGAAACAAAATATAAGTTTTAGGAAAACATTTTAAATATGCCAAAAGATTAGAAATCACCATTTCCAGTACTTCAGAATATTGAATACTGTTAAAATATTTCACAACGGGAATGCTCCTTATAATAATAAGATTTTTCACTAGAAAAATCTTTCACTACCTTAAGCTGAATAATGGTAAAAAAAAAGGGAAAGTAAAATCTTGGAACTTAAAGAGATGTAGCTCTACAGGGAAAAGCTTAAAGTGTATCTTGCCAAATAAAGTATGATAAAGCCTTGTTGATATTAAAACCCCCAAAGTTTACATAAATTAATTCTTGTGTCACAGTCAAATTTTCCTGGCACAAACTACAGGCAATGAAGAGAACACAGTTACCAGATCATAAAGTTCAGCAGACGTTACAGTCAGCTCAGTGACAGAGAAATTACTACATGTTATATATTTTAAGTAGTTTGAGTTTAGCAAAGCTCAGTAAATAACAGATGCAAGTACACTAAGGTAAAAGAGTAATTACAAAGCTTGCCAGACACTTTTTTTCAGCTTAATACTGAAATGCTGGATTAGTTCAAACTACAAAAAAATAATTAAACCATAATAGAAAGTTTTGTTTCGCAAGTTATTTTTACTTCTACCTACATTAAATGCTTATGACAGATTGGCTAGCTCTAAAATACCTTCTTAGTCTTATCTTTTCAGGTGAAAAAATTAGAATGCATTAAAATGAAAACTGACAGCTCACCAAAAAGAGTTACTTATTTTTAAAAGTTATTATTTAAAAGTTATTTTAAAAAGTTTAAGTATAAAATATTAACAAGCTATTTCTAATGACATCCATGTCTATGTATTGCATTGCTGCACTGCAATTCTAATATTCTTTATTAGGATTGAACATGCATCTTTAAACACTTATTGCTAGACACTTGTTTTATGCTTTGAAAGGAAAAGGTATTATGCTGTTCTTGTATCAGTACTTGCTACTCTGATAATTGTTCAAGGAAAAACCAACCCACTAATTCCACTTCTCAAGAAAGAAATAGAGAGTAATGCGCATACAGCGTTGCATACAATGCAAAACTTTTCCAAGAATATTCCTCTTGAACTGAAGTTATATATGATTTAACAGTTAACATTAAAATAACACCTTTAAAAGTTTATCTCAGTACACACTGAAAATATATGCACTACTACTTTATGAATACCTGAGCCAGGTTAATTGGTAATTACTTCAAGATGATAAGAACAAATGAGAATGTTTGCACTTCTGCTGATCCAATCTCTATACCAGTTCCACAAGCAAATACTGCTATGAAGTCTTCCTCTCTAATTTGATCTTCCAACTTTTTCAGTGTTTCTGACATGCTACTTCAGGCTTATATTATTCTATCTATTTAATTAAAAGCATCAATTGTTAAGCAGCCAATCAAGTAAGCTGGTTAATAGCTTTAGCCCAAGCAGCCACCAGTAAAGACATCCATTTGATACATCTGTTATGACTTGACATATATATAAACTTGCTTTAAAATGACTGGAAACTTAGTGAAGTACAGAAGAATAAGTGAAATGTAACATACTTAACTCTGTATCATGTGATATAAAATAAGTAAATTTATAAAGTAAATATTTAATGAAAGGCAATGCTCCAAATAACATACCTGTCTCTGCTTCAGATTCTGAGTCATCATCCTCTTCCTCTTCACTAGAACAACTGGATTCATCCTTCTTTCCTTCTTCTTCTTCATCTGCTTTCTCTTGCTCCAGAGACTCTATACTAGATGCATTCTTTTCTTGCTCCATAATCAGTGTCTCCTTACTGAGTTTGAAAAGAGAAGTACTTACTAAGTACCGAAAAATTTACTAAAGCCTGTTAAGTAGGACTTTGTGATAGCTAGTAAAGGCATCTTTTTAAAGACTTCATAATTTTTCATATTTTACTTACTTTTTGAATGTTTTCTGTGTCTGATTATTATCCATGTTGGCTGTGGATTCAATTAGGGGAGATTTCTTTTCACGTTTTTCACTATGAAGCTTCAAAACATAGAATGATGCAGTTTAATTGTTAGTATGGCATCAGTGTGACAAAATTACAAATGGAGGGAAATTTCTAAATACTACAAATGCTAGAATGTGTATAAACTTTCAAAGTATTAAAGTTCAAAGCTCTAAAAATCTTAGAAACTGTTATTCCAGTAATAACAGTTAGATTAAGTAAGATGCTCATTGTTGATACTTCAGATCATAAAATGCCCACTGGACAAGGCAAGTAGTAGTTTTTCTTCCTTTTTTCTTCCAAGGCTTTTTTGGTCACCATAGATGACCAAGTAAGGGCATAAAAGACCTTTTGAGATGACTGTGGCATCACCTGAATTGAAGCCCTGAATTTAAAACTTTGGTTTTAATCTATATGCTGCCCTGAGTTGGATACCATAATCATATGTATAATAAACTATAATATATACATACATATATATATGCACAAGGCCTACCAGATTCTGCTTCTTTTGTAACTCTTCTAAATATCCTAGAATATCTTCGTCTGCCACATCAAACGCTGTCTGACCCTGGAGAAGGGGAAGAAGTAAAACACCATAATTGTACAACAGAATTTAAATGTATTGGACTATGATGTCTTCTCATCACATGATGATGCAGGTTAAGGGGAACATTTAGAGAGAGAAACTGGAAAATATGAATCAAGCTCTACTGCAAACTGTTAGTCTGTCAGTATTTGAAAACAATTTTGCAATATTACTTTTTTTTGGGCGGGGTGGGGGGATTCAAACAAAAACACTTATACCTGATGAGTAAACACATTTTTAAGTGATAAAGACATGACAATGAAATTTTACTCTCATTTGAAGGAAAAAAAGAACACCACGAATGAAAAGTAGATTGATGAATATAATTCTCACAGTATTAGTTCCAAACAACTGTTCACAATGGCAGTTGAATGGATGGATCCCAAGCAGTTCAGTATCCTGCTTATCTTAGACTATCACATACAGGTTGATTTTTTTAAGTTTCAATAATTTAACTGAGTTATACTACATTTAAGTAGTCATGCTTTCATATTTTACAGCAAAACTGTATTTTACAATTTACATTCTATTTTATAAAAGATCTGCTATGACCACTTGTTCTTATTTCTCCTTAGTGTATGATTTCCATGGGACATACTTGAAGGCTGGAAGGTGGGCAAAGTCCTAGATTCACTGGCATAAAAGCAGCTGCCTCAACATGCTGGGTGGACTTACTGAGATGTTGGCAGGATCATGACAAGATCAAACCAGGAAGTACTTCTGTACAATAACCAGTAATAAAAACAGAGCTGTCATTTAAAAGTGGCCACAGCAGCTTATAAAAATAATGAAAGGTGTTCCTGTTTGTCTGTGCTTATTTCAGTTTCTCAAAATGTTAACTAAAGCCAAACTCATTCCTAATTACACTGTGAAAACTATCTTAACTGGTTAGAAAGGATGAACCTTTAAACCACTATTTCCCATCCATAAAGCTTCTGATCATACAGAAGCATGTGTAGCTTTCCACAAGCGTTAACCAAAACAGTTTGAGTTCTTCTGCCATGTGAACTATTATCATAAGTTTGTATTTGCATTATGACTACAGTTTTTAATGTGGCCTTCTATTTTTAGGTAGCTATTATGTGGTAGTTAGACCTACTATGACCACAAAAAGTCACTTTGCAGAAAACTCTTGCAGTTGGAAGGCTACATCGTAAACCCAAATCTGCAACAGTTCATACCTGAAGTCAGGTGCTGAAACAATAGCGGCTGAGTTCTCTGAGATGCTAAGCACACACAACTGAAACCAATTCCAAAATTTTCAATTCTCATATCTCCAAAAGCAAAAAAAACGCTTACTAGCTTACTTAAAAACAGGCAAATCTTTCCTAGCTTGCAGAGACAAGCCCATATACCAAAAAAACCCAGCTGACATCTATGCCTCCTTTTTTCTTATTCTTGTCCAGTGGATTCAAATATACTCTTATGAGAGTGCTCTCTACTGTACTACATCCACATTTTCCCAACGCCAGTTAAAAATCTAACACATAAATTGGAAGCAGAACAGAATCTATCTGTAAAACACACTACAAGAAGAAGAATGAGAGCTCAGCACTTACATGGCTGAATGAAAAGGTTTGGATCCTTTCGATGGCTATGTGACTCATGAATATATTTGTGTCTATTGGGAGCAAGATCAGCAAGCTACACAGGCCTTTGCATAAAAGTCAAAGAAATAGAGCTTAGGAAGCATTCAGGTTATGTCCAGGGGGTCCAGAGTTGCCTACAAGTTTCTTCCACCACACCCAAGTCAGCATAATATAGTGACAACTTTTTAATATACCAACACAAGCTGATTTTAAGAGTTAAAACACTGCCAAAGGCATCGTCATCATCTTCAGACATCAAATGAAAGCCTGAATGCAATCCACCAAGTCACTAATTTTGTACCTCTGAAACGTCAACAAACTCTTTCTATTGCGAATTTGCATGTCAAAGATTCAATGGATCATTTAATATAGAACTAAGCATAAAGTCGGCCTAGCAATTAATTTACACAATCAGAGAATTTAGTTCTGAACACAACCATGCTGTTTTGACAACACATGCATTATATAAAGCTCCACGTATAGTAAACAGCAGTTTATCATCACTTTTCTTACCCTGGCTTCTAAAGTCACTTTAGAGACCAGAACTTTGTATCTTGACAAGGATTACATAAAAATCCTACCACTTTGTTGACAGCCTCCATATCACATAGGTTTTCCACTAAAATGCGACATGCTTCTTCTTTACCCCAGTGAGCAGCAGCATGAAGTGGTGTCCAGCCATCATAATCTTTAATATTTACATCGTAGTGAGCCTGTATTAAAAGCCTGAAGAAATGAACAGAAATAGATCTTGACATTGCTGACATGAATAAATAAATTTTCACAAAAATCATGAAACTGTTCTATGATAATATCTTCCTCCTGTTTTCTCATCGATATTTTAGTTGGGCTATTGACAATTGATTAATTTTACTTCTCACAGAAACATCGGCCTTTTCATTGTTTAGCAGGTGTGTATATACGTATTTTTAAGAAAACTCAAGAAAAACAGCCTTTTCCATTTTCTTCTCTATTCACTTCCTCTTCAAAGACCACTGTTTCTATATAGTTAGATATTTTTCTCTGTACATGTAGTAATAGACAAAAGCCCTTTTAAGGAAAAGAGTTGTAAAATGTTAAAAAATGTTAGAGACAGTGTTCTTATTAGTGAACTATTAAAACCTCCTTCCATTCCAAAAATTAGCTGCTTGAAACTTTCATCTCCTGTCATTAACTTTTTGCAAAAATCTAGTGTTTACATACTTCAACTGTTCTCTGAGAGGGAGCAGAGCTCCTCAAAGAGAAGATCTTCTGTTCTGTCTGCAATCAGCACTCACATTTGGCATGGTTCTCAGGTGAGCAAAGTGACAAAGGATACTTAACCTAACAAATATTTCATGTAGAGAGCTAAGAGCTCTCTGAACCACTGCCCATAATTGTTAAAAATCATGTAACAACAAACTGTTCTTTTCAAAAAATTCTCTCAGTTTCTCAAGAGCCAATATAGTTACAGTAGTATCCTCCAATGAGTCAACTTTCACACACGCTCAGCTGCAAGTCTTGCAGTCCTGCATCCAATACAGAGCACACATTTTTGATAGTTTGAAGCAATCACAAGAATTGCCTGCACATATGTTTTGCCTCTCCTAGGAGAAGTATACAGACTGGACTACAACAGAGACAATAACTGAGGGAGCTAAAAAGCATCCAAACGGTTATAAATACAACTCCCTTACAGACACACCCGCTACTCTAAAACAAAAATTACTCTTTTCCAACAGAATAATTTGTCTCCGTCATGCTGAAGTATCACGGATTTTGAAATGGAACTCTCATTCAATAAAATTGCTCTGCAGATCTTAAAGGCACTAATACTCACAGTCAGGATGTGCGCTCATTTTCACTTATGTTACAGTTTGTAAGTGCTCCTAGCACTGCTAAAGCAGTCAAATATATTTACAATCCTGTTAAAGCAATGTATTACTAGTTATGCTTTACTACAATAAAAGTAGAGCTTTGATGAAAAAGAAATAAAATCTGTTACGATATGTATTGATATCACATTAACGAAAGGCTGTGAATTAGGGGACACCTGAAGCCTAAAGCTTTCCAGGGAAGATCTCAAGAATCATGATTTTCAACATCATCAAAACACAAAATTAAATTACCTGGTTTTTAAGTGTAAAAACTTCTAGCCTGGATTACAAAGTCTGCTTTATGTGTGGAAATAAATACAGTGTCTTGAAAATATGCACCAACCAGGATGCTAACTGGCATTATAAAAAGGTCTTAAGTTTGTTTACATAGCTGGCTTTAGAAATAGGGCAAGTTTTTTATCAGCTTTCTTCTCTTAAGTAAGTATTCAGTCTCAACATGCATACTGTATTCATATTTCGAATGACTTAAAATAGAAAGCTAACAACACCACGGTTTACGAGCACTTGAAAACATAAAATCAAGCTTTGAGAATAGATTGTTCTAGAGACTGGGATTTTCAAGATACACTCTCTAAAAGTTAGAAGTGCCCAATTCCAAGCAGCATTACATCAAGACAATAAAATATGAAAAAGTTAAACCACACTTACTTTAAGACTTCTGTATAGCCCTTAGCAGCAGCTACATGAAGTGCTGTACCGCCAGATTTTGCATGCCTGACATCATTTATATGGCCGCTGTTGAGCCACTGTCTTGCATCTCTTAGCATTATTCGTTCTTCTTCTTTTCGAGCTGATTCTATATCAACCCCTATTTCAGACAGGGAGGGGGAGAGGCAAAGAGAAGACACTAAATATTTTAGTTCAAATACTTCAATTCAATTATATAACAAATTTCATGCCACATTTATGTGATATAATAAAATAAAAACTAAACAATCCGAATGATGTTCAGAGTTAAATATGAGTATCTTTCAGAAGGTGAATTCCAAGGTTATGGAAACATCCAGTATTTTAAGACAGCTTGCATAATGCCTTTTTTAACAAAAGGAGGGGCTGAGTAGAAAAAGGATTATAAATAAAGAATAATAAAAATCAATCTACTAAAACTCTTCAAACTCATTCTTTTAAGAATGTCTGCCATCACAGTAATAAACACTGAAGTGACCTGTTAAAAAAAGAGAAAAATTCTATTTTAATTTTCTAAGCACCAAAAAGGAAGTCTGTGTTGATGTATCTGTATACAGTAGAAAACAGCTGAAGTTGTTTTACAAACAGATCTCTATGGGAAGAGAAACAGTCTCACTTCTCAACACTGATGACAAGATAGAGCTATATCTTTCATACTTTCTAAAGCATTTCTGGTTTGTCTCCTATCACTGTGAATCACAAACCTTATACACAAATAGATAACACTTTGGATACTGTACTTCATAGCTCTACTAAAAAACCACCAAAAACACTGAAAACTTTTTACAGTATGTCTAACAAAAAAGAATCATACACTGATGAAAAGGGAGAAGTGAAGTCTATCATCATAACATCTACAAGTATACGCATCAGGTTAAACAAATGGAAATAAATTCCGGACCCTGAATGGGTAATGCAAACGTTATTTGCAAGCATTTTTGTAATTACAACCACATGGAGCAAACTTAAGAACATAGCAGGAAAGAGGTCTTGAAAAGAACTATGCATGAGCATAATTCTATCTATGATGGCTGAATGGTGACAACTCATAAGGAAAAGCAATTTAGAAACTGTGATCATCAAGAGCACAAATTGTGTCTGGGTTGACCTCCATCAGAAAATCAGTGGCCCAGCCTTCAACAAAATGTTTTCATGTGTATGACTTCCCTAATCTTACTCACTGGTATGCAGGGACTTAGGAGATATATACTATAAAACTTTATGCTAAGGCTAATCAAAACATAAAACCTCACTAAGTACCATAAAGCAATTGAAGCAAGTTGAACAGTCAGCATCCTGAGGACTTGACCAAACCTTTAGACTCATTTAATTCATTGACCAGCAAAAGCATTTTAGTCTCAACAATTTAGGTAAAAATGAATAGAATTACATTTTATCAGAAACTGATGAAAAACCATAATCTGGATGTTGAATCTGCAAGATGCAGGAAGTCATACACGGCTGTTGAAGGACCCAGCAGAGGAAAAAGCTGAAAAACTTTCCAAGCATGACAAATATGAAGACTGAAGACCAGACCTCTGAATCAATAACGCATTGATAATCACATATTCTCATTCCTCAGGAAGTTCCTACATACTGATATGTGAATTACTGCAAACTGTAACTTCATGGGCCCGAGCATCTGCTCGCCTTTCAGAATGATACACCAGTGATCAGCAGGTCCTGGGACAATACTCTAGAGTACAGTCATCTACACGTCAGTGCTGCCTGCAAAACACTACTATGTAAATGAATTGTGTATATTTTATCATCTCTTAGTCACATTTATGTCCATTCCCTTTTTGCATGCTCAAAGTCCAACTGTGAACCCTTATCAGCATGATTAACCTTCTCAACCTGAAGAATCAAAAAAAAATCCTATCAGTGTAGAACTGTTCACGTACACGGCTGTTTGCTTTGAGGCACTTTTTTATAAAGGAGTAACAGAGAAAAAACTCATTCCAGACCTTGATCTTGTGAGCTTCTCATGGGTCACATCTAAGCATATTTTCCAGACAGGTCTAACGACCCAGGTTATTATGTCAAAATAGCAATGCTTTTGCACAAAAAGTAACTAATACTCAATATAGCTTCCATCAGAATCACAAACTTATTGCATTTCTGAAGCCCAAACAAAATATAATGGTTGCTGAGGAGTAATGGCTGTATCAATACATTATTTTACAAGACAGTAAATTTCTGGTCATATTTCAACAGAAGAAACTACCAGAATCTTGCCAATCTAAATAAAACATTCCACATTAATAACTGGCATGAAAATGGGAATTAAACTTTATGTCATAGAAAGAAAGCTGTGCTCTGAGAAAAACAATTCCCATTATTAACTACAGAAAATGGAATGTAAACAGCCTCTATTATACCTTGTATGGGCCTTTCTCCTTCCTTTTGTTTCCCAGACTCTACTAAGATACGGAAGAAAAGAAAATGCTCATCATCTGTTTCCAACCCTTTCTCCCTACGGCCCATAGATGGCAATGCGCTGCCTCCCAGCCCAGCCTCCGCCACAGCACACGCTCACACCACCACTGCGCTTAACCTCTGGCAGCCTAACCGCTTAAATCATTAATAATTTATCGCTAAATGCTTCCACTTTTTTTTCTGATCAACAAGTGTTACTCAACAGCCCCAAACAGGTTTGAAAATAGTGTGCCATTCAGTGAGCATTTAATGAAAATTCAGCATAAATTTAACTGCTGAATCATTGTTTCAGGACGACTCAGCCATATAAAGGCATGTTTTATAGATACTGCAGGGAAGATCAACCCACTTTTTACTTCATGAAGTGAATGTTTATATACAAATGTAATAGTTTGCATTTTATCCACATAAACAAATTGAGTTAAGCAATACATCTGGGAGAGTCTTGTTGCATTACCTATAATTAAGAATGAGGAACATGTGTTTCTCCTTGGAACAGGAGGAGTGATCATTCTGATGGTTACTGAATAAATAGCTACCACACTGAACCCTTGATTCACCTCACATCACCTCTTCCCACTAACTCACCTCCTGAGAATGTTTCCTATAATTTAAAATAACTACTTAAGCAGTTAAAAATAATTTTAAGAGGACATCTGATGATCAACAGCTAAAAAAATCACTTTGAACCATTATACTTAACCCCACTCGAGCCCTGAGGAGAGACAACATTTAAAACTGGCCAGGGCTGGCCAGGACTAAAGCCACATCTCTTTCAAGTCTGCTGGTTTTCACCAGTGCAAATGAAAACTTTACTGGTAAAAGACAACTTCCACAACTCTGTGTTGAAACACTGCAGAGCAGAAACACAACAGATCACCCTGAGAGACTAAACAATATTTTTGATGAAGCCAAATGATTTGGAGGATTGCAGTGGCCCCTATGTACACATAGGATTGACCACTGCAAGAGATATTAGTCATATGGAGGAACAACAAAACAATCCTAGAAGAAGGGGTTTTTTAAATAACACACAAAATAGTTTAACCATATGGAGTGCAAACAGAACAGTTGTTCAGCACTACTTTGGAATAATTTCAATAGAACACCTGATTTTGTTTTCTGTGAATTGTTCGTAACTGGGTCAAAAAAATCTTTATACCTTACTTGAGCATGTAATTTACCTTCTCACAAATTACAAAACTAATCTAGGTTTTAAGCTTAAAAAATAATTAAGCCAATAATTCCCCACTGAAGATTAGGGTAGGAAAATATTTTCCCAACTATCAGAGTTGTATAGCTTCAGTTACAGGATAGCTATTCCCTTAGTTCACAATTCCTGCACAGTCCATTATATCAAGTCATGCTATTTGCTCAGCAGGACACGAAAAGGCACCTGACCCTTGGTGCAGTTTAGAGGTGTAGCATGTGGGGATCAGAATGACTGAAAAAAAACCAGACACTGGAAAATAGTACTAGAAAATCTCTCTTCTTTAATGGCCAACACTCCTTACAATAGAATTTGTATAACAAGAAGATTATTTTGGATCACTGACCATCTCCTCTCTAGTCAGATCAGACCCTGGAGCCCGAATGCTAAAATAGGATGAGGAAACATTTTAAGTCCTTCCTTTTATTAAGCTTGTAATGTCACACAGAACTGAACTGTATTGTATCCTATAATTTATTTTTGTGAATTTAGTGTCTCTAGAAGCTCCCACATTTTGTCCTGTAATAAGACATGTCCTTAAAATACAGCTCGATACCTGCCAAAAATTGGGCATAAGTACAAACTGATGATCAGTAGAACGCTGAGTAGCTGAGTAGTCTGTTTGGACATTTCCTATTAAGACATAAGGCCTGCAAAAGCAGTAAAAAAGGAGATCTAACAAGTGATTCTCCTCAGATTTTTAACAGAAACAAACATCAAATGTCATCGCTTAAATCTGAAATCACAATGAACCTGACCCATCTTTCCAAGCAATCTTTTGCCACCAAACAACTCTGACTGCCAATATGTAGGAAGCCGTATTTACAGCATTAACACTGCAACACAAAAATGAAACTACAATGAATGTAGGAATAAACATATGAAAGGGTTGCGAGGCAAAAATGTTATGGAAAATGCCTACTTAATTTTCACACTGCATATTTTATCTACATAGAGATAGGATATTTTATCACCCAGGCTTGTTTATTTTCAAAATAAATAGGCTGGTCTTCCATTACCCTTAACACTGAGCCAGGGCTGATCATTCCACAGACCCCACTGTTAACTTGCATTATCAAAACTGTGGCACTGCTTTATTTGATACGAAGGAGTGTACCATATGGAAGGAATATGAATTATCTCACTGCTAGAGGGATAAATATATTCAGCTACATGTACAGCCAAAGATGAAACTGTCACAATGCCTCACTGTTAATCCCACATTAAGAGAAACAATTAAGTTCCTATTTTAGAGCTATTAACTTCTCTAGCCACAACACACACACAATTAGGCACTTTCTAAGTGATCCTGATAATGACTAAATAATCATTTTTCATGAAACATTAACACACAAATTTATGCAATATCTATATTCAAGCTAAGAATGCCATCAAAAGTGCATAATTAAAACTTTATTGCTGAGACAACTGTCTCATGATTGAGTAAGATATACACCATAAGTTCACATCCAGATTCATCCCCTTTCTATGCCATTCTCATCCACAATCATTAAATACTTCCTTTGATTTCATCTCTGCACGTAAAAGCCCTTAGTTCTTACATCTTCAAACACAAATTTAGGAGGGATAATGCATGGCTTCTTCCCTGCTTCTGTGAAACAAGCAAGCGAACCAACTGCCATAAGAATGCAAGAGGAAAGAAAGTAGGTTGTCCAGAGCAAGTGAAATTTAGTATTTTAAAACAACCTAAATTATTCTTTTAGAAGCTAATAGCTACAGTGAGGGAACATGTACCTTCTTCTCAGATTTATAAAGACAGCACAGTAGACAGTTTACAGTAAGCTTCAATTGTGAAATATGTAAACCCCACTGAAATTTTCAGTGCTGTGGCATTTAGTTTAGTTCGGTAATGCTAATTTTAAAATTGGGTTGTTCAAAATCATTTAATTGAACTTGCAAAAGAATGAAAATTAGTGTGTAATGCTGAATATCTGCATCGTAAAAATGTATGTAAAATCCCATATAACAAATGTTTTCTTTTAAAAAAAGCAGTAACTTATAAAAGAGAGATTTGAGAAGAGTCCATTCCCCAAATAATTCCAATTTTACAAAGAGCTACTGCAGTCAATTAGTATCACACATCAGTAAAGGCAAACATTTCAAGAACAACCTTAAAAAAATCTAGGCTGAGGCACATTCCAGAAACAACTCTCAAGCAAAGTACTGACAGTACTGTCAGAAAAGAGAACTAATTAAAATAGAGAAATGGTAATACAGACAAAAAAATACACACAACTGTCCAACCTGATGTTCTTTGTGTGTTAACTGTAAAAACTGTTACTCAAATATCTGTTAACACTACTAATTAATTGAATCAAAGCCTTTGCAAATCCACTGTCTACTTCTGTGTATGAGTAGGCATCTCTTATTTCCCTGCAGATCATGTCTTCTAGTTTCTTTTTTCCATTTGCTTTGAGCATTAAATGGGTTTAAGCATATAAACTTAAACTGGGCAAAGCCTGAAACAATTACTAGTTTACTGTTAAATTACGTAAATCTGTCTTAAGAGATAGACACTTAAGCACTGTACATTCTATACTGACAACTCTCTTCGGAAAATAAATTGACTTTAACAGTCTCAATTTAGCCTAACTTTTCAAAAATACATTTAGTGTCCAATAAATACAACCACCCTTCTGTATTCAAAATTACCTTGTCTATTTACTTCATTCTGAAGCAGCTCTTCCATTGCCTCTTCTTCAGCAATATCTAATGGAGTGTCTCCTTCACTATTTACAGCTCCTACATGTGCTCCTTGACTAATTAAATACCTGCCAATAGACAAAGAAGAAAAGCCTGTAAATAACACAGCAAAGCTGATGCAAAAAAAAAACAAAAAAGAAGAAAAAAAAAAAAAAAAAAAAAAAAAAAAATAGCAGCCACTAGGATATCAAATGCACACATACAATTAATAGGAACATTTGTATTAGGTGTAAGTACAAACCCTTTTGACTGTCTGCAACCTATGAATACCCATACGTCCTTTCATCCTAATACCCATTAATACAAATAGCCTTCTGGTGTTCAGCTTGCCACAAAGACTCCTGACATGGTTAAGTAATACATACCTGGAAGAACTGAAAGAAGAAAATGGCTAGATAATGACCGAAAGTGATGACAAGGTGAACAGGGATGGAACCACCAATTCCCATGACCTCCTCTTATTCAGCCACTTTTCCTATAACTCACAAATTCAGTGGCACGTAATGCTTCTACAATTTGCCAAAACGATGACTCCTGATCTCTTAGGCAGCTTCTTAATAAAAACAAAACCACATCTCCTTCTAAGTATTCATAAGGTCAGCTTTTGGTGGGGAAGGAGGCAAGGGGGAGCAAGAAAACAGCACTTTACACATTTCAACCCCTCAATGTTTTCTTATTTAATGTGTTACTGTCTCAGAAGTCAAGAACCCAAAATTCTCAATTTCCAGTTACATCAAAGAATCAATTCCAGCAATAGGTCACAAAAGTATTATAATATTTAATTGTATTTAACCATAAGCCTATGAAGTTATTGACAAGCTACAGTCAACGAACAATTAAAATTGATTAACATAGTCTTGCAGCTTCTGACCATAATATTTCCACTTACCTAAAACATTCAATACTTTGAGCCACGACAGGAGTCTACACAAGCAAAAAGCTGGAACCATACCTCCTGCATTGCACAGCTTAATTCATATTTTCCATATATTTGAGCAAAAAAAATCAGGACATACTGAAGAATCAGTTATCCATTTTAACAGGTGTACAAAATAAAAAGTGCTTTCCTACCTTCACTATTACAGAATGCCAAATTATGCAGGAGACAATCACAAAATTAATCCAGCACAAATACAAATGCTTTGAAGTACTTTATTGCTGCTTAACTTCTGTCAATTAATTATCACCCAAGATAGCTGGAATCTGTTACCTTTAATCAGTAACTCAGAATCAAATACTCTCATATATCTGTAATTTTTAATGTATGACTTAAATAGTACTTGTTACTAAATCTCCGTAATTACGTCAAGAAGTGGTAAGAATCAGTAGATCACAAAATGAAAACTAATTCCCAGAAATGCAACCATTATCTCCTGGCAGATGCATCATTAGTTGCCACCAACAACTTTGATGCTGGTATACCATGTTAGTTTTATACTGTTCTTCAAAGAGTGCAAAGTGCTCTAACTCTGACCTTTCTCCAGTTAAAATATTGAACTTCTGCAGGAATGAAAAATTAACACAGAGTAACAACGTTTCTCAACAATACTAGTTGTATTAACAGTGAAACAGCCCCCCAGGTCACAATGAGGTAATTGCTATGCAGGTGTCTGCTAAACAGGCAAAAGCAGCAGTGGGGAAACCAACTTTTTTACGAAGTCAAAATAAAGTCAACCACTTACAAAAATATCTTTATTAAAAAATCCAAGTGAATATTCATATTCTTTCAAATTTCATGTTCTAATATAGACAAGAAAAAAAATAATTTTTACATATTTCCACATAATACTTCTAGCAGAAAATTAAACCACTTCTGTAAGGAAAATACATATCTCATTGAAGCAGTTGTATTTGGTCAATTGGGTCAGTAATTTACAGACATGATAAAAGAAGGAATGCATAAAAAACTGTAGGGAATGAATAAATAGCTAGCATAGCATTTTTAGAAGTTTATTATTATTGCTATAGTTATCTATTATTGCTATTGACAACTTCATGATCAATTGATCCTTTAAAGTAGACTTCAAAATGAAGCTGCTTACAGATCAAAATCAGATCAGCAATGCTAGGGGATTAGTAGGGTTGGAGAAGTAGAGTTATCTGATTTTCCTTTTGCAGGTGCTTACAGGGCTTTGGTTTTCCTGGGTCAGCAAAGGAAGGATAGGTGAACTTGCTCTGAGTTCACAGGATTTAAAGGGATGGAAGAAACAGAACAAAGATGAAAGGCAGCACACTCCCTGCCAAAGAAGTGAGAACACTCTTTTCCCAGCCTTCCTTCAGCCACTCCAACTAGGCCTCTCGTCTGCTAACCCTCTCAAAAAATTAACAGTGATCCCCTCAGGTAAATTAAGCAAAAGAACATTATTCACTATAAACCAAGTAACTCAAATGCCAACTATTTTAAATATGCCAACCTTTTAAACCTGGTAATGAAATCTACATATGTTCTGTTTTCCATATCATTCAGATTACCCTGTCCTGTAAAAGTGTATGCCTTTGTTTACTTACAGTACAGCTAGTTTCAGCAAAGCAATGACAGGGTTCACACGGTACATGAAGTCAACCTGGCACCTACAGAATCAGTGGTTTTATTAGAAACTTAGTGCTACCAATGGAAAGGAGAGGAATCATTTTCCATGTGTAGATAACTTGACTCTGCATCGCATACACAAAGAGAACAGATTTGGTAAACAAGACCAAGCAAATGATTCCCTGAGTTTGTAGGGCATAACTGAGCAGAAGACAGTACCAGAATAATCCCAAAAATGAGAAGATTTTGCTGTTTACGTATGAAAATTATTTCTCGAATGAATTGTACTTCAAACTAAATATTAATTAAAATTTATAGTATGACTTCAAATAAGGGTGTACTTGACATTTCAGTTATCCTAGTACCATATACTAAAACCTTCATATGCAACAGTGTATTATTGTGTGTAGGTATGTATGCATATATTAAGACTTCCATGTTTTGGGAAAAAAACCCCAAACAACGTATACAAACAACTGTTTGTATTTTACCTTTTTAAGTACATGTTACCTTCATCTTGAAATTTCATCTCTCTAAAGCAAGCAAACATAATATAACTTCGTTTCCTTGACAGATATTTAATTTATACAGGTACACATATACAGTGAAAAGGAAATTGAAGCTGTGTAATAAAAAGTCCAGAACCATGCCTTTTGACACCATGTCTAGAAAAAGGTGCTTTATGTAAACTTGGAAGCAGTGAAAAAGTAGAAACATGTAAGATTTCCACCATCACCTACTAAACCTTTGGGTATAGCACTTAAATTTGTACCTTTTGAAATTCACCTGTTGAAAAATGGTCATGTTCAACAGACAAATACAGAAGAATAATTCAGAAAATCCAGTGATAATCTATATAATATATTGGAAGGTGTTCATTCTAAATCTAAATAGATGACAAGGAAACAGTACTTTGATTCATACCATGCTCTTTTTTTGAGTTAAAGCTTTCAAGTGTTAACACTGAAGCTAAAGGTACTGCCTTTACACTCCTGTGGCCTAAATATAGAGAACTGTAAATATCCCAGGAATACTATGAGAGACAAAAGCAGCAAAAGAAAAGAAAATAATTCCTGATACTTTTGCCCTGATATTTCCATGACAAGGATTATGCAGTCTGGGTAAGACTGGAAGAACAACTTTGCTTTTCAATACCATTGTTTAATGAAGGCAAATACAGTTCTAACTGAATTTTTTCTTTTAGGAGTCACTGCTGTATATTCCTCAATAGCCACTGAAAACTGAAATTAACAATCTTGAAAAAAAAAAGAAAAAAAAGGAAACATTTATTTTCTAGAACTATTATGAAACCCAGATACTCTCAGTATAGCTGAGACAACAAATATCAACCCTCTGAGAATAATGTACAAAAGTCAAACAGTCCACACCAAGACCAATCCCAGGAACCAGAAATAAAATATTTTAACTAGCAACATGACCTACATTCTGAATTTAAAAAAAAAAACCAAACCAATAAAAAACCTTACAACTGAATTTTGTGTGTGTGTTCATCTGTTAACAAAACATGTATATAGACACAAAGAGAGGAAAACACCTCTCTCTGAAGACACTTTATATACAAAGTCAGCTTTGGAAGGATAGGTGAATCTGTGTCGTATCTGCGAATTCAGAACTTAAGAATCTGGAAGATGCTCAAACTTGGTAACAGTATACACTGCAGATAGTATTTTCATATTGTTTATCTCAGCACCAGAAAGAGTGGCATATGTTTACATTCAAACCTTGGCCCAGTTCACAGTATCTGGAAACAAGTTTGCAATGTCATTACAGATATAATTAACTTGACGTACTGGCTGAACCTGAAGGTCACCAGAAGGGTGGCAAGCAGAGGGAAGGGCAGAGAAGTGGCCACTGAATTGATTCGGTTCATTACAAACTGCTTATTGAGCTAATTGGAGACTCACTAGCGCAAACAAGTGGTTCTATCAGACTGCTCAGCAGACTGGACAGCAGTTCCTGACTCCTAAAATGTGATGAGATTGACCTGCTTGAAAAGATGTTACATATACATTTTAAATAAACATGCTCAGTGTGTCTTTCCAGCGAAACGTGGCCTAATTGCTAGTGGGGGCCCCAACTAACTGCACAACTGGTCTGCCAAGAACTTTTAACTAATTAGATAACATTTAAGACTTCAGCTAAACCCAGCTCGTTTAAAAAAAAACCATACACGGTGGAGTTCAAACTAATTCCATGAGTATCTTAACTGAATGATAATAGGGAGTCAGAGACTAAAAAAGTGTCACTGTTCATGTAGCTATGCAAACCCTCATTTGAAGAAACAAACAATGAAAAAAATTAAAACCTGACGTTTTTGGAACATGCATTTTAATTGCTTTTTTTTTAAAAAAAAAGCCTTTCAGAATTGTTTCACTGTTTACTTTTTAAAAATATAAAATAGCAATGCACTTTTGAAAGTACATCTTTGTAAAACATTTAAATTACTGATAAAAATACATTTATAATGACTCTGGCCAACAAATTAGACCTTCAAGAGACATTTAACAAATAGAAAATATAAAATTTTAACATTGCTATTTCCAATTTTTTTTTAAAGTTGAAGTACACTGAAACTGTAAAACCTTACGCTGCTCAGACTTTCTATTGCTTTAATTGTCTGGGAATATTTCTTAAAATACTTTCTAACTGTAGAATACTTTCACTTCCAATCTGAATTCGTAACGATGTTGTTATTAACTCACACAGAGGTAGAAATGCCACCTCAAGCTTACTTGTCATTCGCAAATGTAGTTTTGTTTGGGTCTGCTTTTATCAGCTTGGGGTTTTTTTGTTTTTAACTTTCAGCAAAAATAACACTTAAAGGCCAGGTAAGCAAACGTATACCTACCTGTATGGACAACACATGGAGAGATAGGATTACAGCTTCTATGTGATTCTTGAATTATAAGGATGCAGTTCTCAAAATAAGATATTGAAGAAAGGTCTGGTCTTTTTATTTTTCTTGAATGTCTTAAATAATACAAACCTGAAGCAAATCCAGTAGCATTAGTGTAACATCATGCTAAATTCTATAGTGGTATACAGTATAAATATGCCCTGTGTCAGTGGGCAAGTCTCACAGAAAACATACTGTTGGCTGAATTAGTATGAACAGCCAGTGTACAGCCACCCCTCAATCACTCCCTCATGCACCCTCACAATGTTACACTCATTTTTAACATGTAATTCAAATCCCAGATAAATGTAATTAGAAAAACCCACAACTTCACAGTTTTGGAAACCTACGTTGTAATCCCTATAAGCATTTGGTGGAGAGTGTTAAAATGTGTGCACAACATAGGGCAGGCAATAGCAGGTCTCGCCAGGCACGGAGGAGCCCTGCCTGCCTGGGCAGGGGCCCCTCACACAGCACCTGCTCTGCACCACGGGGGACTCTCGTCACCGCCTTGAGAGAAGACCAACAGGTAACTTTCCTCAACCTCCTTTCTCCGCAGCTGAGGTACTACCGCAGTTCTCTCTTCTGAGTCTATGATTCATAAAAGAAAATGAAGGTTCCAAATTCAGTATTGGAACCAAAACTGTAGAAATTCAAGTGGGCCTAGAATCCTTTCTCCTGCATGATTTTAAGACCAAAGGAGAACAAATCAAATGACTTGAAAAACAATAAAGTCAAACTCACAAGGATGTCTTATTCGGGCAGTCCGCAAAATGCCCTCTCACACTGTCAGTCACTGCTGTGCCTCAGCCTTCTGCCTTTGAACGTTTAGAACCGAATAGAGACCAGCACAAGAAAGACAGGCTTCTGCAATGGCATTTAAATTTAAATTAAATCATGACAAAACTCAGGCACTTTTAAGGTTATGCTGCTTTGCAAATCCAAAAGATTTTCACTCACATCTTGCTCTTTTGAAAAAAGAATGCTGCAGCACTTTCTAAAAAGGAATGCTCTCCCTATGAGCAGTATCATCAGCTAGTAGCTATGCGAAACACCAAGTTAAATCAGACCAATTAGGGTTATGCGGCATAATTAGACAATCATTCATCCTGAAATACATGAGTGATGGTTTTAAGACAGCTAATATCAACAAGAGACCTGAGGTAAATTTATGATTTCCTGTTGCAGAACACAAAACGCAAGAATTTCTGACAGCTAGAGATGTTTAAAAAAAGAATAACAAAAAACAGTTGAGAAACAAATGGCCAGAAGATTTTAAGTAGACACCTCTTTTCAATTTTCATCAGCATAATCCAGATTTCAGCATATATCTTTTTTCCTAAATAATTCACCACTTTGCAAAGACTTTTTTATGTCCTTCAGTATGCAATAGCTCTTGCAGATAGCATCAAATCCAGCTTCTGATTCCCTCTTGTGAAGCTCTTATGAAAGGCATCTTGGATTGACATGCATATTTGCTTCAAAATTGTGAAATACTCCCAAAGCTATCAAAGTAGTAAAAAAATATAAAAAATCTTCCTATGTAAACAGCACTTTCTATAACTTCTAAATACTGTACCCATATTGAAAAAAATTATGATTATGAACGCAACATTCCATAACATACCAACACACCACAGCTCGCACACAGCCGGCTGTTCCCAGCCTCCACTGCAACTCGTGTGCCCAAGGAAGCACACTAAGAACTAAGTAAAATCCCATCTGTCTTCCTTTTTGGTATGCAGGAGCATAAAAGAAACAGTGTAGATAACACTATCTGGTTAGTCTTAGTCCCCTTGTGTTCCAAGAAACCTCTGAAAGAAGCCAGCTCTAGAAATATTTGTACGTAGGTGGCCAGCTAAACTTATTAGTGCAAAGATAGAACAGGAAAAATTCCTACTTGCAGCATCTGAAAAGCAACTAAGCCTTCATATTTCACCATATCCATACAGAGGGAAAGACATTTGAGAAGTGGCAGAGCAACGTTTAGGTGAAAATAAACAGCGAGTGAATAAAGTAAAATAGAAAACATGAAGAAAGCCATCTAGGGAAACATATAGCCTACTACAAAAAAACCCAACCAAAAAACCAACAAATCACAAAAAAACCCCAAACAAACCAGTACCCAATAAAAAACAGAAGTGCAGCCTGGCATTGCCAGGAGGAATACAGGGCACAAATTTCAGCAGGAATGAAATGAAGCAAAATAAGAAGTATTTTTAAAGTGCATATCAAATGTTATTTTTGCGATGCACTTCATGAACGAATGTTCATTTTGAAGTTTGCAGCATATTGTGCAAAAGTGAAGGTTGAGTATGAAAAATGTCTCGTTGCAACTGCAGAGGCCATACTGTAACTCCAGCTGACAACACTATGCTTGGAATGCTTTCCCTCACAAGTCTCTAAGCATTTGTGGTGATTTACAGAACCGTCATCAAGGTGAACACTTGGGATTGAGTTACACTGTTGAGAAGAAGAGGTAACAGCAGCATGGAGGCAGAAGAGCAGGAGGGAGAAGGAAGACCATGCTGCTGCCCACTTTCCTCAGCTAACAAGAGATGATCCCACCAGCAGCTCACCATCCCTCCTGCCTTTTGCCAAAAGCAGCATTGCTATATTTGGGTATGGTAGCACCAAAAATGATTTTACCTGTTGATTTCTATTTCTGTAGAAGTTATGAGTTTGGACTTAACAGGCTTGTTTTTCTCCAACAGCCGCATGCTCACATTTGTATCAGAAAAATTTAAACCAAGATCAATTATTTTCCTGTGTTAAACAGATCTTCGCATATACATAACTACTACATCAAAGAACTCACCTTACTGGTAATTGTATTATGTAATAATATAGTAAGCAGACTAATGATGTAAGGCAACATTACTATCACAGTGCAGCTTCTAGCATCACTCAGTAGTACTGAACTTAGTCTGACCCCCACTTAGATACCAGCAATTTGCACTTCATAGCAGTTGTTTACACGTTCAGTCCACTTTGAATTTCCTTGAAATCACTCTTCTTCCAAAAGAAAGTCCTACTCTTTATTCAAATTTGATAAGCAGTACCTCATCTGTAGTAAATTCCTTTTTTATACTTTTTTCCTGTCATATCCACTGTTCACAGAAAACCCTCAAGAGAGGGTTGATATTTCTGTGTCTTAGTATTTGAATCATATCCAAATAACTCACTTTCATCAACGCACAGCAGCTCTTATGTGTCTAGAGATACCATGGCTACATCTACATGCATTTTACAAGAATTCAAACATCTTTTATCCCGCTTCAGTCAGGGATAAGACTAGAAAAACACACAGATTAGGATCATTTGCACTAAAATGACACATTTTAGGATAGCTAACAAAAGATATGGCTTCAAGAAAGGATAAGTAGGTCATGAATTGCTTTAGTGTCATTAAAAAGTCTACTGTATGTGCCAAAATAGGGTCAAACTCACAACACAGAAAACCACTCAAGTAAAAGCTGAAAGAAAATAAAACTCAGATGCACAGAAGTGACAATCTATACTACAACCTTGTTTTCTCCTAGAAAACAATCCCCAAAACCAACTTTGCTGCAAATTAAATTATTTTTATATCAGATAACTGAATAAATACTATATTCAGTGGTCAACAGCACTAATAATTCCATAGATTCCACAGTCTATGAAGAATCTATCAGTACCTCTGTCATACAGCAATTTTGAATTGGTTGATGAGGCTCTCACGAGTGCCAGTACACCATACTCACCAAGCCTTTGTGCAATTCAGAACTTGGTTGCTCATGTACCCATCTAGAGCTGTTCTCGCACGTTCTAGTCCTACCTAGAAAATAGGAACTTATTGGTGGCAATGGGCAGTTACAAGCTATCAGCCAGGAAGGACCTGAGTGTTGTTTCTTGTCAGTCTATCCAAGCTCTCAGGTTTCCATATCTATCACTCTTCTGTATGTGCTCTCTTCCATACATAACACATTCAACTTCAGGATTCAGATGTAACGCATCTACTCTAAATTGTTCTCAGCATACCAATAAGATTAATGTTTTGTGAGAAACAAGTCTCTCCTGTTTCACTTCTCAAAGCAGGATGGTTTTTCCAGACATCAGCTCCATTTTCAAATCATTTTTCAGACAAAAATTAAGAGTGCTCTGAGGATTACAATGGGCATCAGTCCCTTGACTTTTCCTTAGATTGAATGAACTGCTAAATCGTGTTAAAAGAAAAAAAGATATTTTCCATTAAATCGTGTTCCTGAGGAAGATATCTCTGAACTTAATCTCTATTACATTTATCCTTAGAAGAACAGGAACACTTACTAAATACTAATACACTAATTAAAAATATTTAGGGTCACAAATAGAGATGCACACGGTAATCCAACCTGAAAGAACGCAGCTACAGAGCACTTTCTGCATGCCACAGTGATCAGCTCTCCTTGACTCCCTCACCTGAACAAACGTGTATGAAAATCGCTTAGGTCCTATAGTGTCCTCTAACCCATCAATCATATTTTACTGTGTATTTCTGTCAGCTGGGTTTTATCCACACATCAGATCACAGCTACACGGTAGAAAAGATTAAACTCTAGCACATAATGACATGATTTTAAAAAGGGAACTTCACCATCAACCTTAACAACTTCACTAGCATTTCATTATACAGAGGACATACATATATGCGGCAAAAAGATGCTGGAAAAAGGACACTCGCACAGTACATCTTCATAAAAGAAAATGCCAACTGATACTACCTCACTGATCTTCTCCCAGTCTGTCCATTATTTTATCTAACAGAATTTAACTTTATCCTTGCAGATAACTATTACAGCTTTGGAGGAGGCGGAACTTTTATGTTGCACAGAGCATCACACTTTTGACTGGAGGGAGAGGACACTAGGGGACACATGTTTTTTTTCCCAATCCATTCTTCCAGAAAGAAGGCAGCAAATGGAAATTAACTGAAACAATCTTCTAAAGCCTGCAGTGACCTTTCCATAGCTCTCAAAATGAACACTGCAGCTTTACCAGCATCAACTTGTAAGAGTCAGTCATCCTTCTAGAAGAGCTGTTTTTCCGTGGCTGGGAATATATCTTCTTTCCCTGTTTTTATTTTGTCACATGGCTTGTTTTATCCTTTTGAAGTCCTCATTTTCTTGAGTGGGTTGTATCAAGTTTCATCTTTGCTTGCTTTTCCTTTTAATTCTACACCTCCAGTTAACATTTCCTATTATTTAAATAAACATTTTGGATCCTGACAAAAACATCACTTCACCTCATACCATCTCCGTCAGTTCGCATTATCAGTTTGCATGCGGTTTCCCTCAGACCACAAGCTTTACCTGGTCATTCAAAAATTCAGATTTCTGATTATTCTCCAAAGATCCATTTCTGAATGTATCCCTAGTAATATCACATCCTACTCACTTAATTAAAACCATAACTGGGAACCAAGCTGAAGGAGATTGGAGCCACCCCTGACATTTTTATTAGTGTGCTTTGCCTACGTAATGTTTTTCTCTTTAGGATTAAAATGGGTTAGAGCAAAAGACTTTAGATTAAAAGCCCTCCAGTAAGTAAGAAACAGCTTCAGATGATCAAGTTATTCCAAGTTTGAGAGAAAATGGATTAAAAACAACTGCTTTGAAACATACTTTCTCGCACCAACACCCTCACATATCATGAAAGAATACTAAACAGTACTAAGTGGTTCAGGCTCATGAGGTGGGAGATGAGGCATGGGACTCCACCACTGAGCAGGCAGCTCTGCTCAGCCAGGCTTCTGATCAGAAGTACAAGACATGCCTGAAAAGCAGCTTAGACATTTTTCTTTACCTGTGTATCTATGCCAAGTGCTGCTGGCAAGCCAGGTCAGCTCAGTGATCCAAAAGAGAATAAACCCTCCAAACCCCCTGAAGGCTAATCTTACGCTTATAGTTTTGTGCGATCATTAGATAATGCAAGAGGGAAGGTGGAGGGAAAACCAAGGGCGGAAGTGAGTATCTGCCTGTTTCTGCAACAGTCTCAAGTTAGATCACTTTAATCATGTCGTCAAACTCCACTGAATTCTCTCGACTAGCTGTTGCCAGATGAGCACTGGTCCTGTACCACAGGCAGGAATCACTACCAGGCAGCACCCGCAGCAGTCCCCACAAGGCAATTAGAGCTGTAAGAAAACCACCTATCACTGAACATCTAGTTATCCAACTACAGGTTCACAGGATCGTCTCGGAGTCCTCTGTCTATCAGACAAGGATCACTCATTTAGTCTTAATGGACTATTACTAAAATAGGGAGATCCTCGGACAATGGTTTGCAAAGGCTTCAGCAAACGAGTTTGGCTGGGTTCACTTTCAGGTGTCTGGAGTCTGGAAGAATAGATGGGCGTCAGCAGCAAGCCTGTGGTTACACACAAGCCTTTTAAAGTCTGCTTTAAATATTAGGGGAAGGAGGGGATATACAACATAGGAAACCTTGGGCAGAAAGGAAGGTGGGTGAGCTGTGTTTTACAGCAGCAGAGTTGGTCTAACTACTATTCTCTTCCTAAATAAACTCATTGAGGAGACTCTGAACTTGAGATGTTTTTCTGTTTATGACTGTAATCATAAGCTTCAGCCTTCAAAACCTCTTAAATAAAGAAGGTGTATTTTGAAACTCTGCTAAGTCTTAGGATTTGTATGGGTTTCAAACTATGTGTATCAAATACGCCTCTCAAACATAGAAACTACCATACAGAGTTAGTCCAAGTATCCAGTTAACGTCTAGCCCATCTCCAGATATAAGATCTTCAAAGAGAATAAAAATAGAGCAAATACATGCTACTTTTCATATAATACCTTTCCACCTACTTTCATGGACTTTCTCAACCAGATTCCATTTGTATGTATGTATTCTGCATTAGCGTTTTTTTAATGTATCCACCTTCCATGGATTTCTCATCCCTTGAACCCATGATGAATTTTAGTAACTACGGCAACATTTGTCAAGCTGTTGTAATACCTACTACATGAAGGTATGAAAATGCTATTCTTCCTTCAGCAGACATCTCTCTCCCCCTTCGGTTTTTGGGATTTTTTTGCAACAAAACTGTAACTGTCACTGAATTCTATGTTAGTTTTGAAAAACACTTTTCTTACACTTGTTGGAAGATGCATCATCTTTCATTCTGGGTAAAATGAAAAAGCATTCCTATTTAAGTAGTGTAACTGTATAGTAACCTCTCAACAGTTGCAAACAAGGTTCAAAATACATCAACTACACACTCAAAATTAGGCATCCTACAAAGCCCACAAGAAAATAACTTTTAACACAAGCTTTAATTATTGAACAAAAGAGAAATTTCCACTACTTCAGATTTATTTTAATCTGGTGCAATACAAAGCAGAGAGAAATAAAAAAGTAAGCATTTAAAATTGTTTCTTAAATGCCACGTTGCACTATTTTCCTCTCTCCCATTTTGCATTCAAAGAAAGTTATTTGTTTATTCCCTGATACTGAAATAATATACAAACTTTTCAACTGTAGAAGAGATCTATCAGATAATTCATTATACACAAGAAAACAGTTTTACAAAGGTAAATTTAAGGTTCCTAATTAAACTATTAAATTATTAAATACCATCTTAAAAAATGCACACAAAATTTCTGTTCAAGTCATCTTGCATTCAAGTTTCTTTTCACATAGCTATAATTTTACAAAGCATTTCATGTTGACTTCTTAATTCATACTAACGCATTAGTGAAAAAAGGCTTGTTCGGGTAAAGTTTTCTGTGTATGAAAAAAATGGAGAAGAACAGAAAAGAGAACATATTATACAAAATCCACCTGTTATGGCAATGTTGAAGAATTTTAATTTACAACATGTTCATATTACAATTACTTGTAAGGTAATTTACATAATCATAAACTAGACAAACAGCAATTTAAATAGGCAATTCTAAAATTATTCAAAGAGTTTCCAGTAAGCTAAAACACTCCCAGCATTTACAGGTGTCAGAAACAATACGAGCAGTTGCCCTCCATGCCAGAGATATTACTTTTACAGCACAACTTCCTGTTTGCAAGCAGCTGACACTTTGTTACACACTAAACTATGTTCTCGTGTTGTATTTCACTTGAAGTGGCCTTCTATAAGACTAACATTTCTTACAGTGGAAGATGCTTTCTTTTAGAAGAGACAGGAAGTATATTCAAGAGAAAATGACTATTCTGAAGGAGCAGAAAACTCAAACAGCACAGGAGATACTGCTGGGAGAAGCTGTCACAGGACTGGTGAACATAGTGGAGGTTAACAGGGACAGGGAATACACCTGCAACAACAAGCCCACTGACCAGACAGTACAGAGCAAAATAAAACCCCAACAAGTGGGAGGGCCATGCCACAAATTCACTCAGCCCACTAGCAATTAGCATGGGATCAATACCAAAACACGGCTGAAGTCGTGGCTCCCTGAGATATCCAGAGGTTTTTTTTCAGAGAAGCTCCCTACCACCTACATATTCTGTACTTCTCACAGACCTCCAGCACATGGGTGCACTCATTCAGGAACATCTGAGCGGCAGCAGGGACTACTTAAAGAATAATGTGTACATTACAGAACATATATACCTGATAGCAGCCTTTTTGTACCTAGAGGGGCCTATAGGACAGCTGGAGAGGAACTTTTAACAAGGGCATGTAGTGACAGGAAAGGGGCAATGGCTTCAAACTGAAAGAAGGAAGGTTTTGATTAGATATTTAGAAGAAATTCTTCACTGTGAGTGCCACGCACAGGGAAACCAAGGGATCAGGCCCACCCAGCATGGGTTTAGAAAAGGCAGGTCCTGCTTGACCAACCTGATCTCCCTTCTATGACCAGATGACCCATCAAACATATGAGAAAGGCTGTGGATGTTGGCTACCTGGACTTCAGAAAAGTTTTTGACACTGTCTCTCCCAGCATTCTCCTGGAGAAACTGGCTCCTCATGACCTGGACAGGTGCATTCTTCGCTAGGTTAAAAAACCATCTGGATAGACGCACCCAGAGAGTGGTGATGAATGGAGTGACATCCAGCTGGTGGTTGGTGTTACCCAGGGCTCTGCACTGGGGCCAGTCCTGTTTATTATCTTTATGGATGATCTGGACAAGGGGATCAACAACACCTTCAGTCAGTCTGCAGATAACACCAAGTTCGGCAGGAGTGTTGATCTGCTGGAGGATAGGAAGGCTCTGCAGAGGGATCTGGACAGGCTGGATCGGTGGGCCAAGGCCAGCTGGATGAGGTTCAATAAGGTCAAGTGCTGGGTCCTACACTTGGGTCACAACAACCCCACGCAGTGCTACAGGCTGGGGACAGAGTGGCTGGAAACTGCCCATGGGATAGAGTAGCTGGGGGTGCTGGTGACAGTGGCTGAACACGAGCCAGCGTGTGCCCAGGTGGCCTGGGATGCCAGTGGCATCCTGGCCTGAATCAGCAATAGCGTGGCCAGCAGGACCAGGACAGGGATTGTCTCCTTGTACTTGGAACTGGTGAAGCCACACCTTGAGTCCTGTGTCCAGTTCTGGGCCCTTCACTGCAAGAAGGACATTGAGGTGCTGGAGCACGTCCAGAGAAGGGCAACAAGGCTGGGGAAGGGTCTGGAGCACAAGTCCTGTGAGGAGTGGCTGAGGGAGCTGGGGTTGTTTAGCCTGGAGAAAAGGAGGCTCGGCAGAGACCTCTCTCCAACTCCCTGAAAGGAGGCTGTAGCCAGATGGGGGTCGGCCTCTTCTCCCAGGCAACCAGTGACAGAACAAAAGGAAATGGCCTCAAGCTGAGCCAGGGAGGTTCAGGCTGGACATCAGGACAAATTTGCTCACTGAAAAGGGTAGTTAAGCATTGGAAAAGGCTGCCCAGAGAGGCTATGGAGTCACCATCACTGGAAGTGTTCAAGAAACAACTGGACTCGGCACTTAGCGCTATGGTTTAGTTGTCACAGTGGTGTTCAGTCAAAGGTTGGACTCAGTGATCTTGGAAGTGTTTTCCAACACACAATGATTTTATGGTGAAACAACAGAACAGGTTGCCCAGAGAAGTTGTAGATGCCCCATTCCTGGAATTGTTCAAGGCCAAGTTGAATAGGGCTCTGAATAACCTGATCTAGTTGTAGATGTCGCTGCTCATTGCAGATGGGTTGGACTAGATGACCTATGAAAGGTCCTTGCCAACTCAGATACTCTGTAATTCTAAGATTAGAATTAGAATCTCCTAGCTCAGTTGCTTTCTTAGATATAATTTTAGATTTTGAGACATGCAAGCCTGAAATAATCTAAGTATGCTATCATGTAATATTTTTCTTACGAATCTAAAAATACAAATTGTAAAATTACAAATTGTAAATAAATTATATATATTAACTAATTTTGCATATTTGGACGATTTAGAAGAGTTATGCTATTTCAATAAGTAAATTCCAACTCTTTACATCTGAAGGAAGCCCTAAGACTTAAGGTGGCAGCAGAAGAAGCAGAAATAAGATTGCCAAGTCTCCAATTTGAGAAGCACTACAAAGCTGTGCCACAGGTAGTTCCACAGGAGGATGAGAAAGGGAAGCACAGGTCACACTCTCCCCAACCCTTCATTAACAAACTTAGGAAACACCAGAACTCATTCTCTGTCTTCTCTCTTGCACAAAAATAGGTGCTAAAAGTAAAATATATTCGATTCAGTCACAGACACACAAAAACACACATTCTCATGCTTCCCAGGAATGCACCCTCACTAAAGCAGATACTAGATCCAGTACATACTATGGACTACATTAAAATAAAATTTCTAATCTCTGGTAGTTTATTGTATCATCCTTTCACCTTCCCCCAGTTTTGCTTCAGCTGCAAATTGTGTTTTGTAGAACTCATTTTCGTAAATTATTTGAAGCCGAGATCCTGGAGAAGCAGTCTGAAGAAGATCTAAACTCTATGGGCCTCATCAGATATAAATATTGCTCCACTCATGTCAGGTTACCCTTCTCAGCTGTATATAAAAATTTGTTTCAACAGCTTATCTTCAAAACTCCATGCACCTTAGAAACACTGCTCTTCCAACATCTTAGATGTCTCACATCCCAAAGGACTTAACTCCAATAACCTCATTTCTCTAAAGGCTATCTATAGAAAATATGCAGAGAGGTTCTGCTCCAATCTGAGAGAATAAAAACCAGATAGATCTTGGATATCCAAGTCAATAGTGAAAAACTGTTCCGTGGACAAGGGACATCGCTCTCTCTTTCCTGAACAAGTGCCTATGTTAGACTGCAATACCAAATCAAGATCACTTAACTGAACTTCTTCCTACTGTGGAATAAAGGCAGGTGTTTTACCTCCACTAAACTGAAGAAAGGCTTATATTATCTCAGTTTGTAGGGAAATTCTTGTCATAGTATAGCCAAGAAGTATACACTTCCAGTACTCATGCAAGGGGGATTACAGCATCAAACATCTGCATAGCATAGAAAGGCAGATTACAAAGTTAGTGGTCACACAGTGCCGCAGTTATACCAAGGATATACAAACCACCTCACTCTGTGAACACCTCAAAAAAAAAAAAAATCCAGGGAAAATGATCTACTAGAGTCTCCAGAATTTTTCATTTCCCTTTAGACTGCGGCAATTAAAACTCTCAAATTCACAGAACAAACTCACAATTTTCATTCTTCACCGCTGCAATTAGTACATAATTATATGATAAAATACTACTTTATATTTTATCCAAATCTTACACTGGATCAGATGTCACGATGAGTTTGGTAACATTAATGAATTTTGTGTTTACCCAAAGTTTTTTAAAAATACTTTATTACCTGCTTAACTGCAACAACAGTGTGCTGAACAACATATGCCACACATTTTCTCAAAAGAATAATCATTTCAGGCTCAAACAGACAACCTCTCAAAAAATTTGATTTTAACACATCTTCAGAGGCCCTCAACAGACTTAATGAATAACAAAACCACTCCTGGAATTCAGTAAAGCTTTAACTATATACCAAAACAAGCATCTAGCTTCTACTGTAGGTTTTTGCTCCACAGCCAAAAGAACTAGTCTGGTGTTCTATATCACAGCTGAAAAACATTTCAAGGGTGCAAATACAACTGTAAAACTTATCTCCTACACATAGACTTATCCCAGGATAATGTTTCAGACTACTAATAAGTGTAATTTGCAACTTTGTCCCTGTGCCTTTCCCCATAACAATCTTTCTACAGAAGAAAATAATATAAAGAAATAATCTGACAGTCATAAGCAGTCTTATGTTTTGTTTATGTTTGTATCTACCTAATATGCAGCGTAAAAAAACTAGAAAGAGAAAATGCAACACACACAAAGTTATAGACACAGCACACTTCACAATCAACACACAATATAAAAGCATTCTTCCTCACTACACATCCCAGAGGGCAATTAAAAACACAATTTATGAATACTATCTGCTTCTATTGTCTCTCTAGCAATGTACTAGCAAAATACATAGATTTTAAAAATAGAGGAAAAAGTCTTACTCTGCTATATCAAGATATCCACAGGAGGCAGCTGCATGTAGAGGTATCCAGCCTTCATTATCTGGTTGATTAATATTTGCTCCATTTTCCACCAGAAATTTCACCATATCTACGTTATCATCTATACAAGCCTACAAAGAAAGAAAGAGTTAAGAAGTAAGTTCATATTAAAGCTGTTCTACAATCCTGTGCATCTTCAAGCAACATCTTCAGGAGAAAAGGTAAGTATTTTCAGTTCTGATGAGGAAGTAGGGTTTCTTTGTTGCAGTCTGACAGCAAGACAGGAAGAACTTGAGCAATAAACAGCAGGTGTTCCAGATCTATAAAACTTTTAAATAAATGAGTTCGAACAGTTAAAAAAAGCCAAAAAATATTATTTTCTCAGGTAAACGCATTCTGGTTTTCTGAGAAGCCCTTTACAATCCCCACTGTAACCTTATTCTCCAGTACAAAGTGGTTCCTCAGGTCCTCAGTTTGTCCCAGGCCCAGCTCAGCCACTTGAGTGGATATTAAAATTGAATAAACAGCTACACCATGAAGCAGAATTGAGACTAAGAGCTAGGGAAGCACTTTGAAAACAATACCATAATGTGGTTTCACCTGTAATGTAGATGAGATTATGGAGTATGAAGGGGATGCTCCATAGTATTTCAACATCCCCCTACTGTTTTCTACTGCAGCATATTCTATATCACCATAAATCTTTCAACAGTCTATTAACCACTCCTGTTTATAAACTTCCTTGAGTATCATTTTGGCAATTGCAAAAATATTATCATCTGCCCACATCTCTTAATTACCAAGCAAACAGCGTTGCTCAGATGCAGAACTACTGCCATTCTCCAGACCTCCATCTTGACTGACTCCTATTTTGCCTTTCTTCTCTGTGTTCAAGTATTTTTCTCACAGGGTGCTCGGTAAGTTTTCTTGCCAACTTCCATCCTGCTGCCCTTAAAAGGGCAGAGCAACTGAGAGAAAAGTCCCTCTGCATTTCAGAGCAGCAAGAACTCCAAGCAGCTAGACCCCACAAGACTGGTATTAATTTTTTAGCTTAATAAATCAACAATACTACACAGCCACAAGGCTAAAATGAGAACCTCTACTCTTGGGCTCCTAAATCCTCCTAGAGAATAATGCCTCTAATTAAAAGCAATTAAGGTATAAATTTTACTTTTCAGAATACTTCTGAAAAAACCCCAAAATTACATAATGTTTTACT
Organism: Cnemophilus loriae; assembly: GCA_013397755.1. Classification (NCBI taxonomy): domain Eukaryota; kingdom Metazoa; phylum Chordata; class Aves; order Passeriformes; family Corvidae; genus Cnemophilus; species Cnemophilus loriae. The sequence goes on along the minus strand of VZTF01009179.1, from coordinate 1,606,131 downwards.
ATGGAAAGAAAACAACTCAGATATCCCTATTTAAGAAATTGCACATTCCGAGATGAATCCTGAAGCTTTCCTCCACTCCTGCAATGCTGAGGCAACAGCTACACCATGAGGAGAATGTTGCTGCCCACTGTAAGCAGCCAAACAAAACCAGCCACAAATTATCCTTCTTTAACTCCACTTGCTTAAGTTAGGTACAGCTAGACTGCAACTAGACTGCAATACACTGCTTGCATTATTTGTTTTTCAAAAACACAAATTCCCATTCTTGAATGAAAACCTTCCCACCTTTTCAGGCATTCTTGAAAACTGACTTGAAAACTTTTTAGTCATATCCATTCCTAAAATCAGCAGTTCTTTCAATAAAATAATTTCTTAACATACTTCAACAATAAAGACTACAAGTTCCTCAAGCATATTTGTCTTCAATTTCTGTCACTTATCATCAGCGTACAATGCTTATATACTTATAACAAGCTCTGAAAGAAGAAAATCACCTATTTTTGTAAGACATTTTGTAACTTAATGAAAAAGAAACAAATGCAAGACACAGTTCATCAGTTTAGGAGGAAAACAAGTTCAAGAAACTTAGATGTTTACACTTAACAGAAACATGAACTATATATAGCTATATATTCAGTTTTTCTGGATCTTCAATTTGTCCAACCACAGATATTCTATGTCTATCATGATATTCACCAGCTATAAGGAAAAAAAATTTTTTATCAGAACCATTTAAAAAATAAGTATTTTAATATTAAACTGTAATATTTTAATATTAAATTTTAATATGCTGCATGCTTGTTTATCTTAAATTCCCCTAAAATTCATCATCTGTGAAAAAAAGGCTATCTTAAAACTGATTAGCACTATTAACAATAAAAAAAAAAGCCCAACCATCTGGTTGTGACACAACCCAACACAGAACAATCCTTGCCTATTTTTCAAGTACACATGAGAAAACCTGGCAAGACATACTCATAAAAATGCTGTTGCTAAGTGAATCAAAAGCTTACATATGCAGCACATTAAAAGACATATGACTAAGTGGCTAAAAATATTTGACCAAATTTGGGCAGTTTATTGTGCCATACATGGCAAGAATCAGGAGAGCTTAAATACACTTATCAGGTATTATCAGAGATTGCACATTCATAACAACCAAAAATATTTTCTTAAAAACTCACTGTGGTCTCCAAAACGGTAATATCTATCTTAAGTTTAATAAAACCAACTACAATTGATACTGTTGCTGAAAACCACAAATCTACTGCATCCTATGTCTCCAGGTCCCCTTTTTCTTCTTAACAGAAACCCAGGCAAATGTTGGATAGACCCTATCACTCTCAGCATTTTCCATACGAAAGGCACTTCTGACTATCAGCAGGTACCTTAAGATAGAAAGCCAAGAAACAAATGTTATAGAAGAAATTTTATCTAAATGTTTTTCCATTTCTACTGCACTGCTCACTTCTAAAAGCAATATTTATCAAGTGTCAGAAGTGCCTGTTGTTAAAGACTGACATCTCAACCACAAAAGGAAAGCTTGTCGGAGCAGCACGATAAACTTAAAGCAATAGCCGCTGAACAGACTGCCCTTCTAGACCTCAGCCTGAAAGTTATTACAAAGGAAAAAGCAATGTACATGCAAGATGTAAATAACAAGAGCTCCACTGACACTGCAGTAACTCAAAGATAAATTCTCACGATTAATTCTGTCCCAGAATCTGAACAGAGGACACAGACAGCTGCAGGTCTTCCTTTTCCACACCTCTTACAGTCCTTCCAAGATTCATCTCAGCTCTTCGCCCTCATCTCCCCCTATCCCCAGTCTCTCCCTTCACGGCCCACAGTTCCCACCTAGAGCATCAATTACCACTTAGTGCAACCACAGCTCATCCTAAAGCTCTTTCCACATGCTTGCAAAACACATCTATACAGCACACACACCAGCCAGCTCCTGGGGCAAGCAGAACATGGGAGCACACACGCAAGATACCCTTCATCCCATGCACTGGTTTCTCTCTCTCAACCCCAGCCTCACCAACTGGTATAAAGGCATTTGAACACGAAGCACTTATTACCCAGCTAAATTTGACCTAAGTTAGCCAATAAGCTTCAAACAGAACGACAGCTGCCAGTGCAATCATATAAACCTTGTTTCCTTCGAGAACCAATTTAGAAACTAGGCTAATCAGTCATAAAGTTAAAGCAAAGTTGAGAATACAAAGTCTGGTTACCTTTTCTGATAAGAAAGAGGAAGTACATTGAAGTCCAGCAAAGGAAACCACTTTCCATTTGTACAACAACCTGAAACTTGGACTGCAAAGACCAGCAAAGATCAACAGCGCCTGGCTTCCACATAGACCAGTCCTAGGTAGGTCTAGCTTGTGCTGGAAACAACATTTTAACCCTTTCCCATAAACAATCAGATACCTGCTGAACATGCTAGACTTTTTAACTGTATCCACCATGACTCTGTATTCCAGTACAAGTGGCAGAGGATATAGCTGGCTCTTGATACTACCAGGTGTTAAGAACATAGGTGATGGGGAGAGATAACTTCAAGTATCTATTTTAAAGTAGCCTTTAAAATAGATAGTTTTAAAAGAAACATCAGAAGTACTTGGTTCCTCAGTGAGTAACCACACAAAGAATTCAGCACTCTTCCCCAAAAGACAGGAAAAACAAGCCTGTAATTATTCTGAAAAAATCAGAAGTCTTGTACGGAAAGAAGCAATCAGTCTGTCAGACTACTGTCCCATACACACGAAGCAGAGCTATACACCATGTAGCTTACATGGGGCTACAATTTTTACTGATTTTCGTTAATGTTAACATCTAATGAGGTAATGCCACCTAATGAGGTTTAGATATTATTAGATTTTTTTTAAGAAGTTTTGGTAAAATTTATCTCCATTTTCCTCAGAGAGATTAAAATCTACCTTTTTACTGATTTGACTACTATTCTGATCAATTCCATAAATTATTTTGCATCTATTAGGAAAATAAACACGTATTTCACCTCTGCCATCACAGTTTATTTTTCCTTATTTACTCTTGGTACAGAAAAGAGTCAAAAATACGAACACAGAAAAGTATATTAAAGGGATAAAACAAGTCAAACAACCATTCTGTATTTCCATGTGAATACTGGAAACAGGAAGGAGACCGCACACAGTGGGTCTGGAGAATAGTTTATTCCCTCTTTCGATTTTTCAAGTGAAGTAATTCCAGTGGGTCCAACGGGACTCAGCAGGACATGAACATCTTTGTTAATGTACCCAAGAATCAAATCAAAGCAGCAGAGTTGGTTAAAAGTGCTTCTCTTCGCCTTGGGTTGCTTGTTCCCTCTGCCATCACATACCACACTCCCTTACAGCTACGCTGACACATTATGCTAAACTGAATCTAAACTGGATCAGAAAGGCAATTAGAATTTAAAATGAAATAAAATAAGAAAAAGAAAGAAAAATACTCGTATCTTTATCTGATCAAAAGCAGAATTATTTGCTTTGATTGTATTAAAATGGTTTTTGTATTCAGAGAAGTAGCACGGTTCTGAAATTCATTTTCATGTCCTAATTCCACTATCAGAGACACATAACTTAGTTTCACTCTGAATTTTCACCCATTACAAACCCTGTGTTAAGGCTTCTTTTTTCAAACTGACAGTTTTTGAAACACGTATTTTTAAATTAGCAACCACTTCTATTAGCAAGTACTCTTACCGTACTTTTAAATTTACAACGCATTGAAGTCTAGTTTCTTGTTTGTAAGTACTTCACAGAATCATAAAATATTTTGGGTTGGAAGGGACTCATGTAGTCCCAAACTCGTGTCACGGGCAGGAATATCAGGTTGCTGAGAGCCCCATCCAACTCGGCCTTGTACAGCCTTCCTACAGAAATCACATTACTCACTTTGTATACCTCACTGTCCTCCCTCCCTCCCATGCAGAGCAGTTTCAACTGAAACTCACACAGGAAGAGAGGCTGAAGAGAATTAAATTCAACAGTTGTCATGAAAAGGTGGTTAACCATGAGTCCTCTGAAATAATGGTGCCACAGAGCCGTTCACAGTGTGAACTCGACAATTACTGCTTCTACCCGAGTCCTTGTGCTGACCTCCCAGTGAACACAGCACCACAAGATAATCCCCACTGTCTGAACACTGGTCCCACTCTGCAACGATTTTTGCCTTCATGAGGAAAGGTTTTCTTAGGAGAGAGGACATTACAGTTTACCAATCACGTCTTCTGTTCATCTTCACTGACACTGGGAAATAGAGTAAGTTTACATATTGCAATTCTTAGTTTGGGGGTTTTTTTTTCCCATCAATAAACCACTAACTGAGAAGATTTAAAAAGAAATTTGATCAAAAGAACCAAACCAAGTTGGAGCAACACTTTCCACTTTTAGTAACTCACAGATTTATGCTGCACATTAATTAACAACGAAGCACCAACAAGTGAAGTGGCAGTAATGTGTATGAAATGAAAACTTGAGCATTATCTAACTTTCAAGCTACAGAGTCGAAGTAATCTGGGAGTTACAGCCACTAGGGCAAAGAAGGAATATTTTTTTTTGCAACTTATTTTGTTACTAGGCCATTAATTCAATGTTTTTATACAAAATATAACATCTTAAGGTTCTAATATTAGTAATGACTATGTCCTAAGACTCATGGAATATTTTGGAACACTTTCAGGACAAAGGGTAATAAGAATGACCAACAAATTAGGTTACAAAATATTAGTGATTACTACACTTACTTACTATTCAAGTAATCACTATAAAAGCAGGTATTTTACATTTGCCAAGTATTCTGTTTAACACAGCACATACAGGGTGGAGAGGCTGCTGCTGATGTTCGTGTTTACGCTAAGAAACAGGAGAGTTTTGGTGTTGTAACAGAACTTCAGGCATTAATCTAGTATTACAGATGACAAATGCTGCTCAATTACGAAATTAAGTGTTTGTTTAGCCAACCCACAAGTCACATCTTCTATTTTTCAGTTGGGGTAATACCAGATACCTTGCCTACTGACAAAATCTAGTTTTAAGATTGAATATTTTACTTTATTAAAGCATGCTTTCTAGTAAAAATGGTATGGTTTACAATGCAAAAATCCTTGCTAAACTAGTAATATTACCCTTCTGCTAGACTAGTGTTATTTTGTTTAACTCGCCTGTAAATATTACGTGTATGATACACTTGTGTGTTATTTTTTGGTAGGAATGGCCTACTATTTAAAATCCTGGAAAATCGGCCCATAAAAAAATAGTTCAAATTATAATTACCATATCCAGTAACTCAAACTACCACAGCATTTCAAGAAGCTTCTGCAAGTTTCAGCAAACTCTTCTCCAGAGAAATTTCTTGGAAACACTTCACTTTTAAGTGCAGAAAATGAGAATCATTTCAGACACTTGCAAAAGCAGGTGAGAAAGACACTTTCTCATAAGTAAAAAACACTACCTGAGGATGATGCAACGTTTCATGTCCGTTCAAGTCTCATGGGGAAGGCATGCAGAGGCTATTGAAACTGTGCACCCATTAACCATCGTTACTTAATTCAAATCCCGCAGAACTGTCAAACATTGACAAAAATAGACAAATCATTCCAGAACTCAAACTTCTCTAGCTATTATTTCCACTTCATGTAAACAACTTGTCTAACTTTTCTGAGATACACTCATGTATATCTCAACAGAAGTTCACTTAAGATTTTCTTTCAGCTCCAAGATAAAACCAGGAGCTACAAGAAATCAGTAAATGTTTAGCTCAAATATGCAGTAAGAACATAATGTAATTTCCATCCTACAATTCTGTCCTGTTTTCTTTGTTACACTGCATTACCAAATTAATTACATGCCCTTAAGCTTTGCTAGTTTGTAACTTGTAGTTAAAACTGCAAGTTTAATTATGGGCACAATTCATTGAAAAATACTAAAATCTATTGCTATTGAGACTGATATAATCTATATGTTATAAAATTGATCTCATAGGGATTTCCCACTATTTAAATCCAAATGAATGCTTAATCATAGATCTTAATCAGGACTGTAATAGGATACATATATTTGAGCGGTTTCAGAGTGTTTCAAGCAGAGATAGAATTATTCTTGCCCTCTAACCTCCCACCAAGATAAATAAGGGGAAGAGGAGAGCTGGCTGCAACATGTTATTTACTCTAACCAGAGATGCTGCCCTTAGTGTTACCACTCCCAGTAATGGATCGAGACTCATTCTGACAGACATTATACGGACAAAATAACCCAGTCTAATGCCTCCTTTCCTGTACTTGCTAAAATAATCTCAGCTATTCCAGGCTACCTAGTATTACGTGCAAATGTGCTTTGAAATAAATATTTGTTTTCATTTTTAGCTCTGTGCAAATCTATTTTCAGGAACGCTTGAAAATCCCACATCAGAAGTTATCTCTTAATTAAAACCACCGTACTAAATGTGTAGTATTAAACTTTAATGGTATTTACCTATTGCAACTTGGAGAAAAATCTCAAGACAACCTGCCAAAAATGTCTGCCTAAACCCCTCAAATAATCCTTGGAAAATGGGATGTCATGCAAAAAAATTTTTTTGGAAGAGATCAAACCAAATAGCATTGAAAGACTAAGTTACTGATGCTGGTGCAGATCTATTTGCCTGAAGGGCCTTTTTTCTCCTGGCTCAACATATTGACAAAGTTGGTGAAGAGACTGGACTCTATGAAGCAATCTCGGCCTAAAGTCCACACAAATGAGGCTTTTTCTTAAACTTGTGGTCTTAAGTGCCTGAGAAACAACTTCTGCTGTTCCTCCCAATTTCTTTCAGTTTAAAAAGAACACTAGTACTTTTTGTGGAACTTGCTTTTAAATGTACTTTCAGGTTTCTTAGGCAGCTTTTTAACCACATTCCAAGTGAAAGAACATGAGTTTACCAGGCAAAATGGAGAAATGAAGATCTGACTGACACCATGGTATTATAGCTGGTACAGTGTGCAAATTCACAAGCTGTCTTGAACCCTGAAGGCTTAGGCAGGTAAGTATGTATAAATTACATATGACAGATTCTCATTTTAGCTTCATGTTGTTGAAATCTATCAAAAATCAGTGAGTCTGGGAGTCACATCCAGAACTGAATTTCACGCTCATTTGTTTCACAAATGGCTTTCTCTTTGTTCTGGCCTGTGCCTTTGCGCTTGCTTTCTGAGGCAATTTCAACAAATCAGAGAACCACAGAATGGGTCAGCCTGGAAGAGATCACAGTGGGTCATCTGGCCTAACCCCTCTGCTCAAGCAGGGTCATCCTAAGAGCACATGGCACAAGGTTGTGTCCAGACAGTTCTCGAGTATCTCCAGTGAGGGAGACTCCACAGCCTCTCTGGACAATCTGTTCCAGGGCACCGTAAAGAAGTTCTTCCTCATATTCAGGTGGAACTTCCTGTGCATCAGATTCTGCCTCTTGTCCTATTGCTGGGTACCACCGAGAAGAGCCTGGAAACATCCTCTGACACCCTCCCTCCTCCCTTCAGATACTCATGGACTTTGACGAGGTCCCCAGTCAGTCATCTTTTCTCAAGGCTGAACAGGCCCTGTGGCTGATGCACCATGCTCAGCGGGACAGAGCATACAACCCTCCACATTTACCTCCTGACAAGTATGGAAAAGAAACAAGGTCCAGGCGTAAACGAAATTGGCATACTGGAAAAATACAGTGTCATTATGCAGTTATGCTTTCATTAAGCATTTATTGCTACAACTTTGGCGGACAGTGATTAATTTTCGTGGTCACACAATATGTAGATACTACATTTGAGAAGGAGAAAGCAATGTCATATAGGACATGTATTTTTGTCCCAGTCAAATTTAACAGCAGCCAATTGCATTTCAAATAGGGGTTTTTTTTTCATGAGTAAACATAACCTGTTTTTAGCGTATGGGTGACTAATCAAGTTCTTGAGCCAAAGCAGCTTTTCAATTTAAAATACTTAACCTCCTGATATCCCCTAATGCTCTTTCTTAAACAAAATAATCTAGCAAAATAAAAAGGCATCAAGAAAACTTTGTAGGGGAACCTGTTTACATAAACAAATAGGTTTGTTCTTCTATGTTCTTTGTATTAAATTTAAACCACATGTGCCAAGTTTTCTTTTTTTTCCTTTGCTTCTGACTATCACCTCTATACAGTTCTGAGTTCTTCGGAGTGGAAGACTGCACTGCCTTGGAAGAAAGCAAACCCGACCACATCTATCAGCCCTCCTCCGTGAACTCATAGGCTATGTTTGTATCCTAGTCATCAGCTGACGTTTAATCTTCTGCATTAGCAAGATCTAGGGGAAGTTTTCACTGCTTTCTAATTTTAGCTAAGTGAAGTGGCAGAGCTGAGCAGAATAAAATTAATATCACTGAATTTAAGAAGAACAAGATAACCCTTCAACCCATCACGGGGAAAAAATTTACATATTGATAGAGCATCCGAGAGTAATCAAGACAGACTTTCTGTGTGCTCACTTTCCTACTACACATTACTGCTGACAATAAAAAGCACCTTTAACAGAAGAAACCAAAATTACAGGTACAAAAAGGCAGTAAGACACTCATTCAATTAGCACTTGCCATGTGTGATTTTATCCTTAGCATTATACAATATATCAGTAGCAGAAGCAGATATAGTAAACTGATAAGGCTGGTATCAGTCAGAGCTCTTTTACTCCCTAAGCAGGGTAATCTATGCAAATAAATAAGTAACCTGTATAACTCAACTTAACATAGAATAAAAAAGTATATGTGAAGTATGAATAACACATCAGTTAGATTTATATGCATTTTACACGTAAAAAGTTAAGAGAATTGAATTGAATGAAAAACCTCATACATGCATGGAACTAAGAATAAAATGAGAAGTAACACTGGCATTTCAAATCGCTTAAACATTAATCAGATAATCTTAAATGTGATAAATATATTTGTTTATCAAAAGTGCATCCCATGCACAAAGACACTTAAACAAAGGTAGGACTACATATAAACAAGAGAACGAATTGTTTCTCAATTTTCCATTTTTAAGGAAAGACTATCTTGCCCCTGCTACTTTCTGTTCCTGGACTGGGAAAAGAAAAGCTAGTCTTTGCTAATGTAAATCCCAGTAAATTTTTCAATTTCTGATCAAACTTATGATTCATTGAATTGACTAGATAAATTGGAAATAATTTTCAGCTCTTCAAAAATGCTACTAAATCTTGAAGCTGACGTAGGTTGCAAATCAGCAGGTTTAGGACGAAAGTACAGTATTCTGACAGTCTCACTAAAATTTTAGCAGAAAATCAAGGTTTTTCTAAAAAAACCCCAATTAAATAGAGTTTAAGTGAAATTATCCAAAAGCAAATCAGCCAAACTTGTTACAGTAAATATCAAATAGCTGTTTTTTCTCAAAACTGTATTATTAATATAGATTTTGTGTATTCAGATGGTCATAAGGTGAGAAACCTGCAGCTTCCAATCCCTGCAACCCTGCAGGTAGCAGACAACACCTTTGCCAGGTGTATCAGCAGTAACACCTCAATGCTTCTCAGGACAGGCCTTGCTCTGAGGCAAGGCAGCACAGAAATGTTGAGAAACCTCCAGAATACTCCTCATAGCACAGTGTGTTTTACACATAACAGTGATGTTTATGCATTTTAACTTCATTTTTCAACAAAAAAAACCAGAAAGCAGCTCTCCAATTTTCCTCTTTAGAAAAGACTGGCTGTGGAACACACATATATACGTAACTTCATTTCAAAATAGCTCAATTCATTTCTGCTTTCAGAAATACATTCAGAACAAAACCAGAAGAAACTGAGACCTGGTTTGCTTTCTGTTCTGTAGTAAGTTTGAAGGAATTACTTAGAGGAGTGCATAAGGTATTGATAATGCTAAAAAATTCAGTGCCAGGTAATTTCTATATACATTTTCATAATCCACATTGTAGGTACACACACAGCATCATTTGGAATAACCAGTCCAAAGCCTTTTTACTCATTTAATCTGTACAAAAAATGTCCCTGTGGTCTCCAAAAGGTAAGGTGCTTGCAGCAGACAAAGGTCACCAAGACTCAAATTCTCTGCAAATGTAAGATGACATCAGGATATACCTAAAGCCAAAATTCAAGTCAGCCAAGTCACTTAAAGAAACCCTTGGAAGTTAAAAAAACAGTGTATTCACGGTGCCTCTTTGCTAAACAGTCTTCTAAAATAATTTACATGCATGCTTCAGAATAGTTAACAAAACTGTTTGTTCAAACAAATAAAGAGATAATAATCAAACGCACCACAAGCCCCTGTCAGGAATAAAAAGAAGTATTCAAGACCAAACTCCCTCTCTTTCAAAGGCCAGCTATGCAGCTGTTCATCTGCACAGACTTAGTTTGCAACTTCTAAAAAAGGCGTTTTTGCCACAGTGTAACTTAACACTCTCTTCAATAGGCTGGCTACATAGTGAACTTGCTGAGCAAACCCTCAGTGGCTGGAGGGAAGATGAAACCTGCGCTCCCTTGCAGGTACTTCCCTTGCCACAGCAGCAACCCCAGTCCCATCTCCAATAACTATCTTTTGACTATATCCAAATTTTTCACTAGCACAAGAAAACACGCATGAGTACTTCCTAACAGGGACAGACATCTAGGATTTCTCTTGAGCCACAAAATTAACAACATCCACTTTGGAACCCTCTCTCTCCCAAAAGAGGACGACAGAAGTATCAGCTTCGACATCAGATTCCCTCTAGTCTATCTAAACAGGAAATTTTTGGGTACAGTTGTCCCATTAGAAACTCATTATGACAGATTAACAAAGAAACTGCAAGTAATCACAAGTTCCTAAGAAACCACTTACATCCCAATTACATTGAAAAACGGTCTGGAAGACAACAGCCAACAAGTAAAATAATCTAAGTTTATTTAGACCCATCCACAACAGCACGTATTGCTATAGATACACAATACATAGCATTTTAAAAGAGCCAAGCTTCAAGTCTATTTTTTACTCCTCCAAATGGGTATCACATGGACCAGAAGCTGTTATTCTAAAAAGCAATTTTATTAGGAAGTTACAACAGTAAAGAAACAAAGCAAAAGTATGGCAGCAATTTAAAATCATTTTTTTAACAAATAAAACTGAGAATATCAAGATAAAATCTAAAGTAAAAATGAGTATAAATAGTATAAACTTAAAGTAACAGAGTGGAAATTTGGAAAGAAAAGTCACAAACATCAATGAAAAAACATAGCTGTCAGGGGCAGGAATACTAACGCATTTTTTAGGTATGTTAAGAATGGAAAAAAACCCAGAAACAATATAGCGCATATATACATACACGTACATACATATATATATATACACACATACATATATATATATACACACACACACATACATACATACGTATGTATACATATGTATATAAAATTGGTCAACAAATACTTCTATTTTGTGTTTTGAAAGAAGCAGAAAGTTTTGTCTTGCATAATGAGGCTTATATCTATTAAGGAAGAGCATTAAAACCCCACGGGTCACTATTTTAACTTAGTAGATCTCAGTAACACAAACCACAAGTGCGCTTAGGCAGCTCCCTAGCCACTATCCAAGAACTAAAGCAGCTTCAACTTTGCCAGTGTATGTCTTCTAAACAGATTGTGAAATTCCTGGAAAACAGCAAAGGACTGATAACACTGCACCAGCGCTGCAAAGCAGCAACAGAAATGCCTGAAAGTGTTAGCTTGTCAGCCATACTGCACAAAATAATTTAAAAAACTAACAAACAAACAAACAAAAAATAATCCATTTGAAAGATACTAAGATAACTGAGGTTCATTAGGCTTATCAGCAGGAAGGCAATACCATGTAAACACAGTTATACAGTCCCAAAAGCTTTGCTTAGCTTCACCAAGAGCACCACTGCATTTTTAGCACCATGGAGGCAGACCTGATCAACACGGAATGCAGCTGACACTAACTCCTATGATCTGGGGCACCAGCAAACAGTTTTGAAGCAACATGGGTCCAAGGAGGCTTTTTAAGCTTGTAGCCTCGCCAGATGAAAGCTTACCCTACTCAGAACAACTGTTCATAGATGTTCATGAAAGCTTACCAGCAAAGACACCTTCAGTGCAGAACCTGAGCAGGCTTCCTCAGGAGAGGACACCTTGAAGTATGTCTCCCCAAACCTGAGTTAAAACAGATTTCTCTTTTTTTGGTCACCACATCAAGTACCAGACTAACTCTGCTGTTTTGGCACACAGTGCATGAAAACCCAGCACAAACTGAGTATTTTTGAGAAGCAGTTCTCTAGATTGCATCTGCAATCAGTGTTACTGTTGTTCTCATGGCATTAAAAAGGCAAACCAGACTCCATATTTACCCTGATACAGAGGTAAAGAAATGATATATGCTGCCTTTTCGTCACTATATTAGAAGCACTGGTATACCAAAAATGTTATACTTTTCATCAGTATATTACAAAAGCAGCTTCTTTTTCTTCAAACTGCTGTGTGTGCTCCAGTACCAACACCATCTCAAGCCTCATTCTGGTGGATTTGTTTGTATGCTCTGATTCGTGCTGTACCACCTTCATCACTGCCACCAAACACATAAGACAGCAGATCTGCAGCATTTCACATGGCAAGACTTTAAGACTCTCCAAGTCACAGCTCTGGTCACACCTATTCTGTGTGGCACAACTTGCATGGCCTCAAGAGGTCATGTCTGCTATCTCCTAAGTCTCTACAAGTTTTAGGGAAGAGCTTACAGAAAGGGCAAGGATACAGCTGTATTTTCCCCATCTTCTACAGAGCCTTTGATCCTCACAAATCAAGTTATTTCTGTGTGTAAAGGCAAACCTGTAATCTAGTAAACTCTGAATTTTCTAGCTCTTGCTAACCTTCTTAAGAACAATTTTATCCAAGCAAGCAAGCAAGCAACAGAAAAATACTGTACCTAGATGAACAGCTGTAACCCACAGCATACATGCCAAAATCAGAGTGGCAAAATCATGGTGTCCTCTGCACTTGTGCCAGAGAACAAGGAATACATACATTCATAAACATGCTGCAGCAGTTCACCTCTAGCTTCTCAGTCCTGCATGCCAAATCTTGGAAGCTCAGAAATGAGTTCAAAGGAGAACAGGCACTAAAGAAACTTGCCACTGTTGTATTTCTTTCACTGTCTTTAGCACGAGAATATACCTTTGGTAAAAGTTCTTGCAGTTGAATGATGATAAAAACACACACTTTAGGAAAGCATTTAAAGTGAGCTTTTATGATCTTCTTTCCCTGCTACACTTGATTTTAGGCAGTTACACAAAAACCATAATCCAGCTGATAGTAATTAGACCTTCATCTGAATATTTTGCTTTAGAACCTATGACATTCAGATGACGACAATGTTTCCAAGTACTTATAAATACCATCCCTATCGGATAATTTGCCTATGTTTCAAGATTGAGTTTTAAGCAATAATCTGTTCCCTGCAGGAGGTAGTGTTATAAAACCAGAAAACCCTAATTCCTTTGAGCTAACATACACTAATCATAATCACTCAGGGCATGATTCTACACGAGCTCACTGTTGACAAACAGGGAGGTCCCAGTCTCCCTCCTCATTCTCAACTGCACACTCCCAAAAGCATTTGTCAGACTCTCCATTAGCCAATTCTCTAACCAGCAAGGCAGAAACAATCTTTTCTTCCTCCTCGCCCACTGAAATAAACAAAAAAGGAGGAGGGAGAGAAAACAGCGTGGTGGGAGGAAAAGCACACCCTTTCAAGGCAGCAGAGTACTGCCTCAGTTGCACCTGGGGCTGCAGCAACTTCTGAGTTTCAGTCAAAAAATGATTCTAGAGAAAGGGACAAAAACCTAATTTACTAATTATGCAGTAACTAATTTGCGTTGACTTCTAAATTCTGAGAGGCTGCTGACATCTTTGAATTTCATCAGGACAGAAAACACACTGACCTTCTCTTTACCAAGACTGTGGCAACTTGAAAGAAATAACAAAAGCCCAGAAGTTTGTTGTTTACCTGACCTTAGCAGTATGCATGTCATCACAAAATCAATCACAAATGTTCTAAAGTTTGCTGCTTGTACAACAGACTGCTAGTTAAAGATGATTATTATTAAAGAGCACAAAAATGAAAACCTGGCTGAAAAGCATACTGGCTTCAAGGTCAGTCATATGAATGTACACTGGCTTTTCTGATTGAAATTTCCCCCACAAATACCTATGAACAAATGCTAAACAAGTGGAAAAAAAAAATCAAAAAATGAAATTTATTTGACTTTATGGAGAAAGCACACACACTGCCTGAGCATGGGGAAAGTCTAAGCGCTGCAGAGTTTTGGTGGGTAACCAATCAGCAGAAGGGTAGGAGCAGTGGCAAGGACAGGGGTAGGGTTTGACAGGGAAGACTTCCAAGTTTTCTCATTTAAGACAAATGGACAAAGGCCCACATGACTTTCTCTACTATTCAATTATCTGCTGTTCATGCTGTAAACTGAAAGCTCCCACAATGCAAACTGTTTTGAAAACTTGTTCTCAATTTATTTTCATGAAAGCTCTGTCCATCAGGCTAGCGGCTATACTCCAAATACCTCAGAGTACACGGTGAGAAACTGACTCCATGTTGTACAGAAAAGAGAAACCCACTCTCCGACTTTCCAGAAGAATTCAGAGGGATCCCACTCTCTGACCTTTGATGCCTTCAGCTTGCTTTTCCTCCTCTACAGTGCACACCTCTACAAAAAAACTTCTGGAAGGGAAAGCTGTTCTGCCAGCTTGATTTTCACTATTAATTTAGGCAAAATGTGCTAGAGCTTTATGTTTCTCTAAGGACTCTACTTTGACATTAAATATTCATTTATGCACAGACCTATATATAAGCAATAGTAAGGCTGAACAGCCAAATATTCCAGGCCTAGGAAATGCTTTAATTAACACTGCCTAAGCCAAAGCATTTGGCCCCACAAACCTATGAGCTGTGTACAGTCTTACAGGATCTCTACTTCCCTGTGGCTAAAGGAACTTGTTTCATTCAATCTGTGAGATGATCAGTACTTCCATAATGTGTGGCTATTCAAAATTACGGACTTTTCTTTACAGTTCAGTGTTCAGTTTGTACTACTTAAATCTTGTTCCAAACAGAACTCACTTTCTCATGTGCTCTTACTTGCCACTTGACAATCATTTAGGTACACAAGCAGGATTCATAAAACCTCCACCCCAAAAGTTATTGCTTTACAGATGGTAAAACAAACAAAACAAACAAAAAGGTCATCATAAGCCATATTCTCTGATTTAACCATACAATTTGAAGTACCATGGAACTGAGGTTTTAGGATATCCACTATTTCATATGGCTAGAGGAAAGCTTCCTTTCATTACAATTACAATCACAAGCGCATAATGTTCATACAGATTTCCCTGCAGTCTCCTATCCCATACACCATTCTCTTCTTTTTCCCCTCACAGATAAAGCAAAGGTTCCATGAGCAACTGCATCTTTTATCAGATGTCCTGAACTATCCCAAGAGCAAATCCTCTACAAGGCCCTATAATCTAGGTACGATGACATAATAGAGTATTAAGAGGTTAATGCATGTTAAGTCCAAGTACAGATTTCGCGTTAATTACCTGATATCTAATATACCAACAATCGAGTTCCATTATTTCAGTATTCCCAATATCAGTCTTTCTTTTCCGCACCATCACTTAATTTTCCTAACTCTCAGTTTCATCCTGACAGCCAGCCCACATCTGACAGCTTGCTTTTGCCTCCACTCTTCTGACTCACTCCTACGTTCCTACTCTATTTTTGCAACTTACAGCTTCCTCCTCTGTGCTAGTGGAGGCAAAGAGGTCACAGCACAGATAGTACCAGCCTAAGTCTAAATGAATTTTACAAGTCCACAGCACCCTGACATCTGTACAGCTTCTGTGCGCTGAATTATCGTACTCAAAATTAACTTCAATATATCACTGTACAGTACTGTAGGTTTTTTTAGGTCTTGGTAAATTCTGGTGGATATCAGCTTTTCCCTGAAGCACTCTTCTGGTAAATCTGAAAATATTTGAAAAAAGGATTTCTTCTGAAAAATCTTATCTCACTGCAAAATGCTAGAATATTAAAACACAGATCTATCCAAGGAGATTTTGCTTCTGCCAGTCTGAGTCACTATTTAAAAAATTCCATCCTCCTTTACAGCTTCATAGCTGAAAACAGTAAGAGAACAGATTTTGTAGAGATCCAGAGTCTTAGTCAATGGGATGGACTATCTCCCAGAAAAAGAACTCAATAAGTAGAACTCTTCAGTCTAGAACAAAATGACACTGATGACCATGTAACACAAGACTAAAAATCATTAATAAGAGAAATCTGTTCACCATTTCTGCTAAAACAATGAGTTGAAGTCATTACATGAAGCTAGTAGAAGCTGCAACCAAAAGACATAAATAAACTAAAGCTGCTTTTCTGAAAACTGATTGGAATGCTCTGTATCAGCAGAAGCAAAGATGACTTATCACTGGTCTCAGTAGACTGGCCTCTCCTTTTCACACAAATCAGGCACTGGAGCTGTATGATTAACTGAAAGAATGCTAAAGGCCTCAGACAGCTATATAGAGGAAAAAACCCTCTTAACTACAATTTAAATTAATACTACAGCATTTTTACTGATATTTCTCTCATCACAGTAGGTAAGTGACGAAGTGCTTTGGTATTTTTTCTTTTCTGCAATAGAAAATACGTTGTGTTTTTGTTATTAGGACTACAAGTAAAGGTAAGGACATTCTTGCATTCAGCAGGATTCCATGTATCTGAATAAAGAGATATGGCTAAGTTTAACAATCTAGCCTCTCATTCAGGAGGGTTTTTTGAAGTATAGGTATATAAATTACCACCAGGAGAATGACAGTAAAGCTTCTGTGCATCCTGCTACTTGAGAATAAGTTCAGGGTAGTTTACCTCACTGGTACTACTATACCCAGATGCTCTTTCCAGAGGAACCTGAACCAGACCCCTCTAAAGCAATCCCTTAATATGCCAGCCTCAAAAGGTGCTTATTTAAACTCTTAGCATATGATGGGGCTACAGCACTGCTAGATGGGGCAGAGCAACTGATACCATCTACTTGGACTTAGGCAAATTGTTTGACACTGTCCCACATGATATCCTTCCCTATAAACTGGAAAGACATGGATTTGATGAATGGATCACTTGGTGGACAAAGCAATGACCGAACGGCTGCATGTAAGAGTTGTGGTCAATGCCTCATTGTCCACATGGAGACCAGTGACAAGTGGAGTCCGTCAGGACTTGAGGCAGATACTGCTCAACATCTCTGCCAGCAACACTGACAGTGGGACCAAGCGCACCGTCAGCACATTCGCTGACAACACCACGCTGTGAAGCGATGCCATCCAGAGGGACCTGGATGCGCTTGAGAGATGGGCCAGTGCAAACCTCATGAAGTTCAACAAAGTGAAGTGCTAGGTCCTACACCTGGGTCACGGCAATCCCAGGCACACCCACAGCAGTGGGCAAAAATGTGATTGAGAGTAGCCCTGTGGAGAAGGACTTGGGCTGATGAAAACTCAACATGAGCCATCAGTGTGCGTTCACAGCCCAGAAAGCCAACCCTGGGCTGCACCAAAAGGAGTGTGGGCAGCAGGCCAAGGGAGGGGATTCTCCCCCTCTACTCTGCTCTGTCTGTAACAGCTACTGGAATTATGACCGGTTTACAACAAGCTTGGGTAGAGGCACAACAGCTTACATGATGGCAAAAGTGCATTATGCAACAAAGCAGTATTATCAATATGCTACTACCCTTCATTAAATTAATTAAATCTTTAGCATAAAGCCATTGCCACAAAACAAATTTCTTCTACTAGCTACACAGGCTCTTGCCATGTTTTCAGTTTTAATAATTAGCTACCGTGCTGCTGAAGGAGGCCAAAAAAGAGAGTATTACAGACAAAGCTGAAGCCAGCTGGGCTGGCTTTTTTTTCCCTGTTGTTGGATGGCTGCCTTCATTTCACTGGAACACTACAAAGCAAGTTGGCCATATAAGGCACTGGGATTCCCATGGAAAATGCTTACACAAATCTATCCATGTAGTCTATTTAGTTTATATATCACAGCTAAGATGAACATTCGCAGTACATTTTTAAGACACTTTAGAATTAAATCTTACACATATAGCATTACTTTCGCCTTAACTGAGCTCATGTAAGTAGCCTTCCAGAAGACTCTACAGCTTAACATTCAAATGAATGCATTTCTTTACATAATATTAAGACCAGATCAATTTCAAAACTGCAGGCAGCATTCATAAACACAACATTCTTGATTTTGGTGCAAATGAGAAGTACCAGAAAAGCCTAATTCAGGGGTCTGACAGCAAATGAATCTCCCTGCCAGCCACTGGCTGCAGCCTGCATTTATCAGAGGCAGCAACTTGCTGCATGGAAAGATTATTTGTAGCCTAGATTCCAACAAGAATAACTCTAACGAGCAAGTGCTTATAAGGAGATGGTAATACTCAGTCTACAGAGAAAGGACAGGGAGAACCGAAGAAAGCAACATTCTTGAACAGATGGGGGTATAAAATAGAGAGGACTGCAAGTCTTCCACTTGAGAAGGGCAAGGGAGCTTTCAAGACAATGGAAGGAAACATCAGTCTAGAAGAAGGGGCAAGAAAGAAATAGGTATGAACTTCAGGATTAGACAGATACATACAGGAATACAAAAAGCTGCAGTTAGAGGTATGTGCCAGCATGACAACAGTATCTTCTTAGCTCTCGGATTTATTTTTCAGAAGGAATCAATCACTTAAACATTGGGAAGCAACACTTCTAACACAGTATCAAAATTTCTAGAGAACTCCGCCATACTTTTTATATACTACCTCCACTTAATATTTACATTAATCTTTTTAGATAAGAATTTCGCAACACGGATCAATGCCTTATAAAAGGTCAATTTTGCCAAAACAATGCATAGTTTAGTCAGTCTGGGTTTCCTCTTCAAACAGATATCCAAACCTCAGAGTATTCTGTATACCAGACTACCAGATCTGTTGAATTAACTAGGACATTTTGCATCTGCTTTAGCTAGGACTAGAATATACTTCTTCAATCAACATATAGTCTGTTGACTCCTAAGGACAAAAAAATGTGTTTGTAGATTAACACAATCTGAACAGAACTATTTCTTCCAGTAAATGTCAGCTGCTGCCAGACCTAGCTGCCTTTTTGCACCTCAGCATATATAATCCATCTACCAAAGACACTAACAAAAAACAAAGTAGAAAAACTAAGCAGTGTGTAGCCAAACAGGACCCAGAACCAGTTTTATTATAGAAACTGAGCACATATGCAACCATGGTAAAAATACAAAAAAAAATTACAACTACATTTGTGTAAAAGATAAAACTTTAGTCTGATCTTAAATTCGCCCTCAACGCTAAGCACATTTGAAACCTATATGCCGGACTGTGAATCAAGAGCCATCTCTACTCAAGTTTGGAATTCATTTGGCTAACATTCCCACAAGTTAAAAAGATTCCTTAAGAAGCTGTATATTTACGTAATTTTATCCACAGAGGAGAGCTAAGACTAGCTCTCAAGATCATGTCACTGGGCTGACCTAAGTATTTAAATTTAAAGGACTGTTCTATTAGTTCTTATACCAGTATTTTAGAAGTTACTGCACTCCAACTGCAAGCTCATCTACCACATGACTTGCCAAGTGAACAAATTAAACTTCCCTACAAGAGAGTGAATGGGCATGGGAATGTACAGGAGCTGCCTATTTGTGCTTAAGTAGGCATTTAGTCTATAATAACAACAGCACCGTAGTTCACAGTATCTATACCCCTATCTAAAGTAAATGCATTCTAAGTTCAGAAAAATGTATCATTATACCAAGCTACTTCAGATAACTTTACAATAGCTACAACTATATTTTCAGTCTGCAGGGCATCAACTTGCTAAAAGCACATTTTACGTGGTCTTAGACTCAAAAAGCCACATATATGGGCTCTCCTTAGAAGAAATCTTTAAGGGCAGAGATCGCCTCTGTGGGATGCCTCAGCTGGGATGCTGAGCTTTTGTTTGAAAGGACTATATTGATACACTTCTACATTCAAAGTCACTCCTTATCAGTCCTGCACTAAATATAAAGGACTCAGTAAAACTGCAGCAATATAGCATTACCACTCCTGGCTTCAGGAATGGCATAGAAAATACCTATTACTGCCCTGCTGAGAACTTACTCATTAGACTGAATTAGGTTAGGCAAAAGATGTGACACAACTGTAGCATGCTGCAGACATATGAATATCACAAGCATTCCTCTGTAACCTGCCAGTGAGCAAGAGGGAGAAGGAAATGAGATGGCAGGTGAGCTTTTGCCTTTCCAAGTTAGCCTGGGCTATAGTTTACTTTCTTCCCATGGAAATCACTAATGTCTGAGACAGAACAGGTTGCTAAAACAGTCACATACTTTGCAATTAAACATCTTAAGCTGCAGCACACAAGACATGGGGCCCTACACAAACAGGAGTTGATGCTGCACAGTCATTCCCGGCCTTCTTATCCAGTCACTAGAAGTCATTAGCTAAAAATTTTAGAATCGATTCATATCTTCCCCTTTCCTCATTCCACTCCTGCTGCCTAGCAATAGTGAGGAGAGATGGTAACTGATCAGCAACAAAATTCAGCCCACCAATCTTTATGATCACTTAGGAAAAGAATGGAAATTCAGGTCAGGGAAAATCAGAAGTTTTAATATGTGACAATTTTGAAGTTTTAAGCCTAGTAAGATCACAAAGGTAAACAAGCATTCTTTGAAA
Source organism: Cnemophilus loriae (assembly GCA_013397755.1). NCBI lineage: Eukaryota > Metazoa > Chordata > Aves > Passeriformes > Corvidae > Cnemophilus > Cnemophilus loriae. Next base: position 1,585,248 of record VZTF01009179.1, on the reverse strand, counting down.
ACCTACAAACAGATGAGCTTGAACACACGTTGGGGCTGTGCTCATCCTCATTTTAATCATAAAATTGCATCTCAGCTGCAGAGGACAGTTGCAAGAGAAGATACATACCAGAATGCAACACACACTTTCTGAGCTCAAAGTGAAGAAGGAGAAGTTCAGATCCAGAGAAGTTGAATCCAAATCAAGTCACTTTCTGGTCAAGAAACTTCCAGTAACTTTGCAGCTGTTCTTTGTATCTTCATACAACATCAGTTTATTGATATGTATATATTTGCACTAAAATCAATGTACACATTGAGTTCCAGAAGAAAAAGGTTTAAGATGGTTATGAGAATCAATTCCCACAGCCTTAATGAAAAGCAACAGGACACCCACACATTTATGAATGGATAAGGTCATTAACCAAGCTGAATAAAACTGAGCTGTGTCAAACCCAAAATTGTCCCACATGAAGATCGCAAGCATAAGCAATGGTGACACAAAATACACTTACACCATCTTGCTGCTCCAGGATTTGCATTTAACCACACTATTCCAAAAGCAGAGTATATAATCATCTGACAGACCAGAAAAAGTACTTTGATAAGTACTGCTGTAAAACAGGTTTAGGTATTACCATAGATAGTTCCTTTTGCTAAGCAACTCATTTAGCTAAAACAGATGCAAACTGTGTGCTTGGATATGAATTGTTTATTGTTAGAGAGACAGGAAAAACCTAGAAAGATGTGTTAAAGTTATAGCTATAGTTCTGGAGAATCTAGAAGGTATAATTTTAAACTTGAGCACTGAAAAAGGATGCTGCAAGTATACCAAGGGCTGTAGAGTTTAGCTACAAATCTGCAAGCTTTGCAGATAATTCTACTGAAGTTGTGGTATTTACAGAATTTTAAGTGTTTCCAGGAGCAGAAGCAAGATCTAGATCTTGAGTATGTTGCTCACTACTGTCTAGAGTAGAGCCCTATAAAGACATGTAAAGAAATTAATCATTGTTTCTTAGAAAAGCATTGAAAATTGAGGTTTTCAGATGAAGGTGTCAGGCACTGATTAATAATGTTCTTAAAAGTGATCAACAATAGTTGGTGAAGAACTTATCAAGTGTAACTTGAGTTGATGTTATCACAAATAGCAAAAAAAGGGCTCACTGTGTTCATTTTCTCCATGCTTTAAATTGCTGTGCTTAGGTGTCTGTGGATTCTAACAATGAGATTAGAAAACTCAATGGACTCAAATATGGCCAATGCCTACAAAGGTACACCAAAGCCCTTCCTCCAGAACTTCTCCATTCTTACTTGGGAAGCTAATGTTAGCTAGGGAAGAAGTCCATGCATGCTTGTACCTTAAGCCATCTGCATAATGGAGACAGCATTCATGCAGGAGCCAACATCAAAGATTGGATGTGGGAAGGTAAAAGAAGTGTAAAACTGAGAATCATCACCTTGAAAAAAAGTGATTCTGTGTTTAATTTTCACTTCCTCTTGAGAAACCGGATGATAAAGCCAGTTTTCTGTAATTTGGAGCTCATTTGCATGTCATAAACTCAGGAGTTAATTCCTGCCACGTTATCTATAAGCATATTTAGAGAGCACTGAGGTAACAAAAGAAGCATCTATAAAATAAACGTCTACCCAATTGCAACGTGCATTACAACACAAGTTCCAGGTATTGTTTTGGTAGGTACCTGCTATATATCTAACTACAGGCCTAGCAAGAATATAACACTGCAGAATATGACTATGTAGTTCAGAAAGAACATTCTATTTATTAGTTTTAGCTTGGGCAAAGGTATAGTTAGAACAGGTTGACTTAAACAAGAATCCAAGGAAAGAAGCACCTTATTGTTGATTCAATTAATATCATTCTTTATATGAGACATCTATGAGCTAGCCTCATTCAACTATGAAGTAATGACTCTTTAATTACAGCAATCTTCCCTATTAATGCTTAATATTCCAAATTACCCTATATTTAAGGTCTCGAACTGAAGATACGAGGTCTAAATGAAGGTTAAATGTGGAACTGCAATACATGATTTGTCTTGCTCATAAGGAAATGGCTTATTTCTTTCACTTGAGAATTGATCTACATCTCAGCACTCTGGCATGCAGACAAGTACCAGAGAAGCTGAACAGCTGATGGCCCTTGTGTGATCAGCACCCTCCTCAGAGAAGCACACAGCTACTGGCAGAAGACAAGCAAACTGGCACCATCCTTATTCTTCAAGTGGCATTTATAGCATGCAGTATGAGTTTCCTCAGCTAAACTGTACCTTAATCTCAGATGACTGTACTGTGTTATCTTATGGTTCTTGAACTAAGGTAGTAGTAGACCAATCCTAGCATACCAAAGTATGAAATCTATTTGGCAAAACTGGGAAAATTTTAGTAAAAATGACACATGAACACTACGAATGATGCCCTTGTGTAACTGGAAAACCAGAAGTACAGAATGATCTTCAACCTCGTTTATGACGTGCTTAAACTTAGCTTCTGTTTTAAGAATTAGTGTTTTCCTTTTAGCTAATTTCTGTTCTCAACTTGGACTGAGTCATTTTTTCCATTACTGCAAGCTACTTTGTTTTTATTGGATGCTTGAAGTCTAAGCATGTTCAGAACATCACAACTACAGAACTATAGTTAAAGCAAGGTAAAATTTGCTGAAATTAACAATTAAAATGAGCTTGAAGCAAGAGTTACAGCCCATCTACCTAAAAAAACAACCTTCAGAATACTTTAATATTAATATAAAAAATTTAACCCAGTCCTTCCTTACCCTCAAGTAACACATAGTAACGGTTTTATCACCTCTTAGATGGATTTGAGAGACCAACTTTTAGATCTTTTTACCACCAGGGATCTTAACTTATACCATCTCATATGCAAGAAGGTAAACAACTGTGTAGTTTTAATTTATTACTTTAGGATCTTGGCTTTATATAAATGAAAACTTAATAAAAATCAGAGACTGTTGAAAGATCCTTTCTGTCACATTAGAAATAAAATCTTTGAACTGCAAGATAGCATTTCTTTTCTTTAATAGCTATTACATTAAATGTGGGAAGACACTATTACAAAAAAAATTTACATTTTGCAAGATCAGATAATTTCACGTAACAGCATCCCTGTTTCCAAAAAAATGCCAAAATGTTTACAAGTTGCAGTAAAGTTACCCCAAAGAAGTTCTGAATAATTATGTCTACCCAACTACTCAAATCAATCAGGTAAGTCAAAAAACCCTCCCCCCACCCGCTCCCCCAGTACTACTATAGTGCCCCTCAATTCACCAGTTACAGACACAAATGAAGTACAATCTATGTTTGACAAAACAGTATAACAAGTAAAAAAATAACTTCTTCAAAAAGAATCAAACATTAAAATGCAAGCATATTTCATGTATTTGATTGTGTTCTTCCTCCCGAAACTTCATACATATCTTCCACTATGACGCACTATGACGTAGAGCGGGAACGATGTCTTCAGAGGTCTATACAAAGCCTAGCACAAGTGAAGCCACTGTTTCATTAGGAATTTCTGCTGTGCCTGTATGTCAGGCACATCATGACAGAAAAGCCATTGAATATGGCAGCTACCACGTAAGTGCCCGTATTACTCTAACACCTAAGAGCTCTAAACATGGACCAGGATCTCAAGAAAGATCTATATCCACATCTGTGGAGCAATTCACGTTTTCTGGAAGAGATTTCTGCTTCAGTAGCCCAAAAGCTACCGGAGTGTAGAAAAAACCAGCAGTGCCTCCAAAAAGGAAAAAAAAAACAAACTAAAAAGAACACAAGAAAACCAGACAGACAAGCATTAGTTAGCACACAAGCAAAAGTCCCAATCTCCCCAAACAATACTCCTGAAGAACTATATTGGGCATCTATGTTTCTGTATCCGATTCAAAGAATCATTATTCAAAGCAGATAATCTAAACCATACTTTCATTTAAAAAAAAGCTGTACCAAAAAACACCTTCTGTTCAAACTCATTTCTCATCAAGCCAGAGCCCCCTGGCACCTCTTAGTCACCTGTTCACATGTCATTTAAAAAAAAGAAAGTCAAAAGACAATGTAAGGCAAGATTGATGCAAACTCTAGGAAAGTAATGTAAGATAACCCATGTATTAAATAAACATTTGCTTACTCACACAGCACTGAAGTTCACAACAGCATTTTACATTTCTGCTTTGTGGAACAAAGAATGCTTTGCTATAACAAAACTTGTTACTCTCTTTTTGTAACAAATCTTTTCTGCTTGGTATGCTGCAACAATTCCTCCTCTCCACTCATTTCTCTGCTTCCTATGTCATGCTTTTCAGGAATTAAGACCACACAACTTCTGTCCAGACTAACTTTGCAGTAGGTGGAAAGATTACAACACATGCCTACCTACCTGCCAAAAAAAGTAAGCTCTGAGATCCAGGAATAGATTGAGCAAAAACATCCCTGTTCAGCAGACTGAAGCCTGTATGCTTGCATTTAGATTGGAGAGAAACTCCTTGCTCAGACTGACTAAAACAGGAAAGACCACACTACAAGCTATCAAGGTCAATATAATACCAAACAGCACTCTAAAACTGCTGCCTAAATGCACATAGGAAAAAGACGCGCAAAGCAAAAATAATTTTATTCCTTCTGGTAACCTTGCGAAGAAAAAAAAAAAATAAGGCACCAGAATACAGCAAGAAAGAGAAGATTGTTTGGTAGACAACTATAGAAAGCACCCCATCTCTAGTTATGTACTTGCTTTCCATGGCCGAGGATTTGAGGAAGTCAGAATTCCTTAGACCATAAAAATCAAAAGCCACATAACACAGATTTTTTAAAAAAAAAGGCTTTAAAGTAGAAGAAAACTCTCATTTTTATTTCACCTAAAAGTACCCAGACAAAGGCTAAGCAAATATTTTCCAGATACTTCAGTGGCAGAAGTAGTATTGCCTTCCACCAGGTACTCAACAGCCAGCATCTAAAGGCATTTTATATATTTTAAATACAGCCCACCTCGTAACAGAAAGTAGTACCATGCTCACAGTGTCTACCACTTGAGAGCTAAATCAGAAAGGCTGTAAAACCAGTGCAACAGCAGTTTTTTGTCTTCAAGGACCAGTAGAAGTTTCTTGGTTGTGTTTTGGGTTTTTTTTCTCTTTTACATAATTTTTAGCAAACCACAGCTCTACTTTGTCTTTCACCTGCTTAATGGTAATCCAAGAAGCACTTTCCACCAAAAAGAATTCTTAGCGTCATCTGGATATCAGGAAAGATCTTTACCATTTTGCATCTTTCACTGCATTAGTTTTTTTTTTTTTCGCAGCCTTAGGGCACAACCACAAAAACCTTCTTTCTTTAAAGGCAAAGTTTCAGTATGGCTACCAGGAATGCAGATTAACAAGGCTGCATAATCTCTCTCCCAGTTTCTGTAGGACCCTTGGGAACATGTTAGCAGAACTGTTCGGTGGTTTGCCTGCATATATTGTCAGCTTTGCTTCTGCCTACATGTCAGATTTTTGTCAAAAACTCAACCTGAAGTAGTGCTAGCTGCAAGCCTGCATGAAAACCTAAAATATGCAGCAAGCTTTCGCACAGACTAAAGATTTCTACAACAGTTAAATGATGGTTTTACAAGTTTAGATAAGTAGTTCCCTAGGAACAGCACAGAACACTAGCAACTAATACAATTTCACCCAGTTTTTGTCTTCAATTTCCAAAGCTAAACTAAGGATGAAACAGTAACTGTCTTCCATCTTGGCAGTACATTTAATACTGAGCCACAGACTCACAGAAGTGTCCGTCTAAGCATATAATTTGTCACTTCTACTTTCAATAGGCCTTTTAGCTCAGCAATTCCATGCCAACCTCTACAACTGCAGGTGATCAGTGTCACTGCTGCATGAAAATGCACATATTTGTCAACCTATCCTGGTTTCCTGCCATTCAATCAGTAAAAGCTGATTCAATGCAAATTAACACTAACTCCCTAAAACAGCAGCCACACAAGAAAAGGTTGGGGAATAGCAAGAGTTTGTTATTTTAGAAGAAGTTAGGGAAAGTAAGAATTATGAAGAAAAGCCTTATTTGAAAAAAGAAACAAAATACTTTAGATAGTAAGCAATGCCTTCATACTTGCTGACTTTTTGGAAAAAATCACAGATTGAAAGCAAGTGGCAAATGCAAGACTCAACTGTCATTTGGTTTTTGAACAGAACAAAGTTATGAATTTGCTTCAGTATTTGTTTCCTGGAATTCACAGCTGCTTGGCTCCTATTTCCATCTGCAAAATGAATAATTTCCATTTTAGGAGACCAGCTTGCAGGAGGTCAGAGCAATCTGGCTATACTTGATTACACATCATAGCTGGTTACAAGCTGAAGGAGCTGCCTGTGCCAGTACATGCACAACGTAAAATCTAAGTTCATCAGAGCAAGTGTACTAGGACTTCATCAACTGAGGCAAAAGTTGCACTGAACTGTACTCCTGAGATTCAGCTGCTACTGGAGAATTTAATATCTACTTCTAGCAGTTTTAGCTCAAATGCTGGATGAACTACAAATTAAATAATCCCGTATCACAGTGATGGAGCCAGGATTTTGGCTTCATGCATTTGAAGACTTTTTTATCTCCAAATTCAGTGGCATGTACAACTCGTGCATTTACCAATCAGTAAATGCAGAAAATCCATTCTTCTCCTTCCCCACAGTCCTTCACAAAAACTCAGGGAAAAAAAAAAGGATTAGTGATTTATGGTGCTTAGTGGAAGTATAAGTTGTTACAACTACTGACAAAATATAGGAAAGAATTATGACAATACAGAAAATTCAGAATTATTTAATTGTATGTGACATGCATATAGAAATCACGTCAAACCCAACACTAACACTAAATTAGAAACTCAAAAGTTAAAGCTTGTCAATTTGAACATTCTTCTAAAAAAAAATAAATATTACTAACATTGGCTTCAATTCCCAAGCTTAAAAAGAATGCTGCAAAGGTTGCATCAAAGACTTGGAGACTTAAAGCCAAAATTTTAGCTCTTTGTTTTATGGCTGAAGAGCATTGTCAATCAGCTAAGCACCTGTTCTACCCATACAGTAACTGCAGTAACTATAAACTCCAGTAAAAAACAGTATGAAGACATGGTGATATTACAGATTAACTAATTAATCACTACTATACATCTGAAGGTTCTAGAGCACACCTGTCTATTCAACCCTGTACACAGGCGACATCACAAGAGTCAATAAGAAATTATATGACATGAAAACACCTCTTAATAGCTGCAAAGAAAAGCCGCTCAATGTTAAGAATTACTAACCATAAAATGTAACTTACACGTGAAGTGGGAGGGGAGAAAAGTATATACACTTAGACCTCAGACACAGGTATCACAGCAGCCTGTTTTAAAAACAAACTACCATTCCTTGGGGTAGAAATGAAAAGTTGTTTAAGTGAAATAGATCAGAAAGTCAGACATCTCCAAATATTTCTAAAGCTAAGTAAACAATCAAAACCACTAAGAGTTTGCGCTAATCTGTAACCTTCTGATACTTGCCTATAAAAGATATCTATTTCTGTTGCAAAAATGTAACTTTTCTTGACTACAGCTCCTTGTAACTACAGCATCGCCAGCAAGAGGTTTTCGGTAAGCTTTTCTCAATACTGCAAGTCCTACAGTCTTGACCATAACCAGTTCAATCTCATCTTCTGTACTGTTTAAATAAGATGCAGCATTTCCCTTTGATTCTTGCTTTTCTGGACATTACCTGCGACAAAGGGATACACCTGATGGCAAATCAAAAGCCTCATGTTAAACAAGGCTCAGAGGACACATTCAAATCCAAGACAGCAAAACAGCCAGACCACTGACTTAATTGCAGAAACTCATCCCTTGCTGGCTAAAGAGAGGATTCTCTCATCATGACAGACCAGCCCATTTAGCCAGTAGAACACAGCCATGCTGTATTTTTCAGTTTAGACACCATACCCAGTGTAATTTTCCAATTAAAGGCTACTCTCATTCCCTCCAGTCCCCTTGCAAAGAATGGGGCAGGACACATTACCTTTCCCAAGTTATTCCAGAAGACCACATCACTCTGCTACTCATCAGCCTTTGATACCGTCTCCCACAGCATTTCCTTTTCTCCTGGAAAAGCTGGCAGCCCATGGCTTGGACAAGTGCACCCTTCGCTGGGTTAAGGACTGGCTGGATGGCTGGGCCCAAAGAGTGGTGATGAATGGTTCTGCATCCAGTTGGTGGATGGTCCCTGGTAGCATTCCCCAGGGATCAGCATTGGGCCCAGACCTGCTTAATATCTTTACTGATGATCTCGATGAAGGGATTGAGTCTACCACTAGCAAATTTCAGATGACACCAAGTTGGGTGTGAATGCTGATCTGCTGGAGGGTAGGAGGGCTCTGCAGAAGGCCCCAGACAGGCTGGATCCAATGATACGAGGTTCAACAAGATCAAGTGCTGGATCCCGCACTTGGGCCACAACAACTCCACGTAGCACTACAGGCTGGGGACAGAGTGACTGGACACCAGCCAGGCAGAAAGGGACCTGGGGGTACTGATTAACAGCAGCTGGACATGAGCCAGCAGCGTGCCCATGTGGCCAAGGCCAATGGCATCCTGGCCTGTGTCTGAAATAGTGGGGCCAGCAGGACCCGGGAAGTGATTCTTCCCCTGTGTTTGGCACCGGTGAAGGCACACCTTGAGTGCTGGGCCCATCAGTCTAGGAAGGACACTGAGATGCTGGAGCGTGTCCAAAGAAAGGCAACGAGGCTGGAGAAGGGTGTGGAACACAAGTCCTGTGAGGAGTGGCTGAGGGAGCTGGGGATGTTTAGCCTGGAGAAAAGGCTCAGGGGAAACCCCATCACTCTCTCCAACTCCCTGAAAGGAGGGGTACCCAGGTGGGGGTCAGTCTCTTCTCCCAGGCAACCAGCAAGAGGACAAGAGGACACAGACTTAAACTGCACTAGTGGAGGTTTAGGTTGGATGTTAAGAAGAAATTCCTCACGGAAAGCGTCACTGGGCACCGGAATGGGCTGCCCAGGGAGGTGGTAGAGTCACCATCCCTGGAGGTGTTTAAGGAAAGACTGGATGCGGCACTTAGTGCCATGGTCTAGTTGACAAGGTGGTTTAAGGTCGTAAGTTGGACCGGATCTCAAAGGTCTTTTCCAACCTAGTTGATTCTGTGATCATATATTAGGAAGAACTTCCCTCCACCACTCATTCTCCGCTAAACTGGCAACAGTATTGCTGTTGTACAAATACAGTGTTTCAGGCAAGGAGAGAATCATACTTATCCTCTAAGAAATTGACAACTTTTTGCAATATTGACTACAGTGGCTAATAACTTCTTTCCAAACGTTTGTTATAACAGAGTCAGGTTCCACCAACTGATAAAACTCAAGCCACTGCATTGTCTAGAACTTTAAGTCCTACATTCAGAAAGCAAGAAAATTGCAGAACCCCCCATCACCACATTGTGCCTAAACTGGATGTACTATCTGCGTCTTAACCTAAGATTTTAAGAAAGAATCTTACATGCAACTTCTAAAGCCAGAGCATTACTAAACTGGACTTCACCCTCACACACCTACAGGTTGAGCAGAGAGATAATTGAGAGCAGCTCTGTGGAGAAGGAACTAGGGGTGATGTTTGATGAAAAACTCAACATGAGTTGTCAGCACACGATCACAGCCTAGAAGGCCAACCATACCCTGGGCTGCACCAAAAGGAGTGTGGCCGGCAGGTCAGGGGAGGAGATTCTCCCCCTCTACTCTGCTCTTGTGAGACCCCCACCTGGACCGGTGTGTATAGCTCTGATGCTCCCAACATGAGGGCATGAAACTGTTGGAGCAAGCCCAGAAGAGGGCCACGAAGTTGGTAAGAAGACTGGAGCACCTCCCCCACAGAGCCAGGCTGAGAGAATCAGGGCTGTTCAGCCCAGAGAAGAAAAGGTGGCATGGAGATCTCATAATAATCTTCCAGTACCTGAAGGGGGCCTGCCAGGAAGCTGGAGAAGGACTTTTTGTCAGGAACTCTAGTCATAGCACCAGGAATAATGGGTACAAATAGAAAGAGGGGAAATTTAGACTGGATATTAGAAGAAATTCTTTACTGTGAGGGTGGTGAGACACTGGAACAGGTTGCCCAGGGAGGCTGTGGATGACCCAGCCCTGACAGCATTCAAAGCCAGGTTTGGTAAGGTCTTGACCAACCTGGTCTAGCAGGAGGTGTCACCGCCCATTGGCAGGGGTTTGGTTGGGATTAGATGATCTTTAAGGTCCCTTCCAACCCTTAACATTGTCTGATTCTATGAAAAGTAATTGGGATTAAGGAGGTAAATGCCTTAACAGAGTCATAATATTCTCAGTGAATCAAGAGTCACCGGAAGTGCCAGAAGCATTTCACAATCTACACTCTGAGGCTGACAAAAGCCAAAGTATATGGAAATCTTTGGTTTACTATTTGGCTTTACAGGAACAATTCCTTGTATTCTGCAATTCCTTGCATTAAGTAAAGTTAAAACATTCCAGAGAGAAAAATTTATAGAGCACTCATGGGTTTGGGGGGATGGAGAGTTATCTTAGGTATCCTAACGAGGAGGAGAAAAAGCAGAGATGTAAACATCATGTGTCTCAATGGTTGCTGATAGTACTAAAGGAACCAACCCTCATCAGACCTTTCTTGGAGAACAAAATCAAAGTAAGGCACATGCTGGGTTTCTATAAACACCAGCACCTCGTTATGGTCTCTACAGATTAAGACTTGAATTTGGAGACTGCTTTTATAACTCTAAAAAGCACCAAAAATCAACCAGCGCCGCTTATTTATTAAAAGCTATAAGGCTGATGGATTTGATTGTCAAAAATCCAGTTTCTGTAACACAAGTAGAACAAGGAGACAGGAGGACAGAAAAAGAGAAAGGGGAGCAATTTACCCAGATTAAAAACCTCCTACCTCTGTCACTGTTTTATCTCAGGATCAGAAGATTTTTTACCCTATGTTTCCCTATGCTCACCCTCATCCAGGTCACAAAACTTCTTAAAAAGAGAAACTTATGCAACTGTACGGTGTAATATAGGTCTCATGAATCACAGACAGCTACCAAAAGATAAGTACAGAAGTGTATTGATAAAAAATTAGTGATGTTACTCCTAGTTAAGTGACACTCCTCAGCTTTACAGCCTATCACAAGCTCAACTGCAAAACAGCTGAAGCCAGATTTTAAACGATTTTTGGTTTAAAAAGTGAAGGTTCTGACTTGAAGTTTAAAACCCAAGTAATATTTGCAGTTTAAGCTGCAATGAAGCAGTCCAAATCAGTTGACTTAGGCCGTTAATTGTTTAAATTCTGCATAAGCACCCTCCAAGTATTAACAGAATGCAAAGCATGTTATCAAATACATTATCAGCAGCGAAACACAACAAAGCAAAATGAACAGGAAAAAAAGCACCAAGAAAATTCTCCCATATTTAAGTCATTTAACTTGGCAATATAAAATAAAATTAGGTAATTACAGAGAAGAAATTAAAGGGGCTCAAAATCCTACAAGAAATTACAGAACAAAGCCTTTTGAATGCCATCACGAGAGTTTGTCTTGGAAAGACAAAGTACTTGTTACATTATGTGCAGGTAAACAGCTACTGAGATACAAAGTCCTTGGAGGATCTCCCAAAAGGGGGAAATTACACATCAGCTCTTCAAGCAAACACTTTAGTCATATCTCTGTGTAGTTGATGATAAATGATGTCACTGAAGAACATATGGCTCTGATGCCAAAGTTTCTTAATAGAAAGTTACTTTTAAGTGCTATTTGGTCTTCTGTTTGAATCCCCATAGTTTGCATGCCTTCAGCTTTTACCGAAGATTTATTTATATGCTGTTTTGGAAAGAAAAAGAAAAAAACCACACATGCACACAACAAAACCAACAAAAAAAATCCTAAAAACAAACTTTAAAGTATTTTTAATAGGACTACTATCATGCAAGCTTTTCCATGCCAGAGCTTTCTCAGTTTTATGTTTTAATCCAGCATATGCACCTGACATGGTAGGTGTCTTATTCTAAAAAAGGATGCCAAACCATAATTGCAGCAACAGCTTTTGAAATCCACCATCTTATTAATCACATATTTTGTTTTAGCAGGCTTTCCCGGCTTTTGTAAAGTTTTTGTAAGTCAAACTGCAGCTGCTGATCTTCCCTTGGGAACTGCTCCATACACATCCAGAAAAACTCCTGTTTCCATGTTCCTTGTGCCATAGAACCTACTAATGATTAGGCTCCAGAAAGCTATGAAACTTTTTTCACAGAAACAGCAATTCTCACAAAGTTAGGCTTCTTGCAGCAAAAAATTCTAATAATGCTTATCTCCAGCAGTCACGTCTTAACAGCTACTCGAGCTTGCAAATGCTATTTGCTATAATTACCATTGACACGTTTTTTACAATTACAGAGTACAGCAACCTCTTCAATTGCTGAGAAAACAATAGAGAAAGAGCTCTCCCACCCCCAGATCCCACACGGGTAACTGATAAAACACTTCACAAAATATATAATGTATCTTCTGTCATTCACACCAAGTTGTTCCCTATTTTCCTTAAAAACGGTAGTTTTAAAATCAGCACTGCTGTATTTACCTAGAGCTACAGACAAAACTTGTTTCTAAAGTAACTTCATGAGCTTTCTTAGGAGTCGTGTTTGACAGATCAGGCCAAAGCCCACCTTCAGTATTTTATAAGTCTATTAGAAGGGTTAAGAGCCACTAGACCCAAGTTACTCCTCTGCAGAGATGCAGGAAAGCTGTTTCTCTTCCTAAGTGTACAAATACCTGATAAGCACTGTGACATTCAAGCATAAGCACTCACTACCACTATTACACACATACAAACATAACCAGAGAGAGACAAGGGCCAAGCACTTGGCTAGGCTGTCTGCAAGGAAGTAGAAAATGAGTGACCAGAAAGCCACGTCCAGAGAGGTTCATAAACAAAAACCCACTGACAGTCCCAGTGCTAGCACAACTCACCCCCTCTGCTCTGTTATACTCAGAAACCAAGAAACTGACATTACACAAAAATTCTTCTTTCAGAGGTAAGCATTGAACTTTTCTTTTCTACTGAGGAGGAGAAGAAGTGCAGGCTCCTCATAAAAAAATAGGACCTAAAATAATTCAATTTGCTACAGTAGCTGAATAAAATAAAAGTGATAGGAAATTGTGATGTTTGACAAGCTTTCTAAAGCTTGTCTTTTTATATGATTTGACAGAAATGAGATTATTGCTTATTTGGAGTCCACATTGGGCCTGCAGACACAATATTGGCACCCCAGTTTTCACTCTTCATTTTGGATAAAACCCAAGGTAATTAATTTTGGCCAAATTTTCCGCAGGTTCAGCACCTAAAGCACCATGTTTAAAAACATTTCCAAATAACAGATCGGCAAAACCAGTTTAAGAGCACTGACTTTTCATAACTAAAAAAAAAAAAAAAAACTTAATGCTGCAACAACAATAAGAAGGGTTACTTATATTTTATAGAATACAGGATTAGCAGTCATAATTCACACTGATTGAGGAAATACGTATAGTTTCAGATCGTTTCATCTCTGGGATGGGGAGAAACAGTTTTGGCAGACCAATTTATTTCAGTAAGATTATTCACTTAATTAAGCCTACTTATTCAAATATAATTCCATCTATTTGCAAACACACTGCAAGCAACAACACTTTTGTTAAAACTTGGGACAACATGCTTTGCAGCCTTAAAATAACAACTCTTCCACTTCAGTAACAAAAGCATAGGTTTTCAGTCAAGAACACTAAAGCAAATTTCAGGATATTTGGAAGCTGAAAGTTCCAAAGCCATAAGTCTGAGATGGTATTCCAGTTTCAAAAGGGGCCCACAAGGATCCCGGATTTGATAGAGGAATGCAGCTCCTCAGTGAAAGCTTCATCTAAGTCAACTGTTCTAGAAGGCAGCACTGACCACACACATACAGTGTACATGCTTGTCAGCTGTGCTCACCGTGGTTACCAGATGAAGATATTGTTATTTTGCCTTAGACAAATACTTGCTTCAAGTGTGAAATTTTACGAAAACTAGTAAGCTAAGTTCATCCTACAAGTTTGGAGATTTGTTAGAACTACTAACAAACTGGTTTTTCATGTTAACATTCATCTCAGTCCTTCTGTGAAGGAATAAAAAAAAAAAGAAAACCCTAGGAAACTGAAAAAACAAAATATAATATATTATATATATATATATACATAAAACTAAATAATCACCCCAGAACTAAAACTTGTATAATAATCACCACTGGCTGGCTAACAAAGCAAGCTGTCATAGTTCCAACTCAAGATTCTGAACTACAATCATAACATGGGAAAATCAATCAAAGCGTATTTCAGACTGAACTAAAAATAAAAAAAAAATAAATATATCAGTGAGACTTGGCCCTCTTGAATGTTTTAGGGCTAGAACCATTTCTAACAACTATAGCTCACAGATAATTTAGTATCAAAATCGATGGTTATGAGTTAGTTATAGACCAAATTTAAGCATTCAGAAACTACAGTAGTATAGAACTATTTATTTCCCATCTTGAAGGTAAACCTACTTCTGTGCGTAGGCCCAAAATGAGGCTACATTTGATTCTCAGGGGTTTCGCCCTCTTCTTAAAGCCAGCTCCACACTTCACTCTGTTTAACAGACCTTTAGAAGCCATTAGCCAACAAATATACTAAGTGCTAACACCACTCAGGCATAAATGTGAAACAGTCTTGTTCAAAGACTTCATCATATTGCTCTAATTTTGGTTTAGTCAATGAGCCGGCAAAGATTCAGTGTTTCCAGGATAAGCACAGTGGCCGATCCAATGTGCTCAACAACTGAAATGCAAGAGCTGGGTACCAAGTCTTGTCAAAACAATGCATTAAAAAAAATATTTCAACAATACTTCCCGCCCACCAACTACCATGATCATCTTTTGCCTTCTTGTTCTTTCTTACAGACTTGAAATTACTAGAAAGGAAACAGCTGAGGAATGCCGCTACTCTTATGCCATGCTTTCCATTGACTGTCATTTCAGGAATGCATATAGGAAAGTAAAGGAGCTTGGAATGTCTCCACCCATCCAGCAGCATCAGAGGCTGACCAGCTTACGGATGGCTCCACTGCCTTACAGCTGCATTCCAGTTTATTTTTCTTCATTGATCTTCACAGCCATAAAATGCATACTGTTGGGCACTGACAAAACATTCTTTAGGCAAATGTCCTCATATGCTGCATGTCTTACTTGGTATGATCTACGTTTATACTACAATACAGCAATAATGAGACGTAATCTACAATTTCTTGGTTGCAAGAATCCCAGAAAGGTGTACTCATGCTACAGTTGTTCAAAACTACCTCCACATTGCTTTCAGAGCATATTAGTTGGCCTAAGTCTAACCCACCTGAACATGTCCTCGGATAAAATTTCAGTATTTGCTAGAACGCGTGTATGTTCCTCAATTTCACATGGTGTGAGCCCAGCCTCAGGAAACACAATTACACTGAGAGAGACAACCAATTTGATGGATCCTCTCAGTTTTTGAGAGGATTGCACTAAGTATCTTACTAACCTAAGTAATAACTTTGAGAAAGGGAGCAAGTGAGAGCATGAGCAAAGGGATAAACAAGCAAAGAACTGGACAAGAGCCTGTCAAACCATCTGTTCCAACTAAAACGCAGCACATATTCTTAAGCCTGGAATACAGATCCCCCAGAGTGGTACGCCTACTAGTGATTTATACTGACTGCTTCTGTCTCCCAGCCTCAGATTTAGCTAACAACTGAAATTCAGTAATTTGGCAAAACAGCATTCTTGCTACCACAATGTCAAGACCATAAAGGCCTTAAATCAAATGTGTTCATATCGATTTTTTTCATACATACAAAAGCACGTGTCATATACTCTTACAAGGTGCTTTTTGATTACTTATCATGAAAAAGTGTTCTAACAATACCAAAAATACACTAGAACACATAGAACACCACAGATAAAGCTGTACTGTAAAAGCAGCATTAATGCTACAATGAAATTCATATCTAGAGACCAGCAGAAATTGTCCCTGAACATTAGCTTCAGTAAATACTAAAGCCCCAGCTCAATTTATCCTTACACTGGAATGTAGAACTCTTCCTCCATGACTAGCGAGTTTAAGAAACCTGTCAGTTACACTAACATGAAAACTGGCTTTAAATACTTTTAGTAATTTCTATATGCTAGAATTCACTTGGGTTATTCCGTTTGTGAACAAGAAATATCCATAGCAATGAAAATACGTAGAAATCTCAGGTTCAGACTTGACAGACAACTCAGAAATAATAAACCTAAAAAGGTGAAGAGATTATTACTCATTTCTTTTATAAAACACCAAGGAGAACACAATTTTTTGAATACAGTATTTAAATTTCCACCATTATACTCACAGTATATTATGAAAAAACCCACCTTTTTTCCCCCTCTTCTTGCCTCTATTTCAAAGAGTCAAAAAAAAAAAAAAAACCCACCAAACTTAGATGACAAGATCAGTAGGAAGTTAACAAGTACTTATTGTAGCATCTGAACCTAGCTACTGTAACTACAGAGAGAAAGATCTGTGGCCCACACAAGAACCAATTACAAAAGGGAATTTAAACAAATATGCCTCTGTAGTCTGATCACCGAGTGAAGTCAACATTACATTTATTTCTGGACTCATTTTCTCTGTGCTTTGTTGCACAGATTAAAAAAAAAAAAAGCCACGATAAAAGAATAATAAAACAAGCTGAGCAAATTACTCCAAAATTCTCAGTGGTAGAACATCTACAATGAGAGCATTAGGAGGTTTGGTGATTAGCAGGTTGGTTCTCCTCCAAACAGTGAGACTTCGGCTTCAGTTTTGAAACTGAATACAAACCTTTCTGTACAAATCTACATCCTCCTACTTGACAGTTTTGAAAAATTAACAAGTTTACCATATGCACCAGTATTTTCATTCTCTGAAAAAGTCATGGTAGAAGTCATAGCCAGGAGGTTACTAGGATAGCTTTGAGCTATTTCCATACCTTCCTTACCCTTGGTTGTCGGGTGCTGCTGCTATGATGCAAACACCCTAGAGATTTAAGACTCTAGCAACCTGTTCTTTGCTCTTACAGCTTGATGTGCAGCACATGTTGCAGCCCCAGCTCAAATACATGACCTGTGTTATCATTCATCAGAAGGGATCTGGACAGTGCAGCCCTAATGTCCTCTATCAAGTTCTAAGGCAAAGGGATCCAGTGCTGGTAGATTTTATGTCCCTTTCGCATCACTGGTTGCGGTTTGAAAGGGTGTCATAACAAGGACACAGTTGATGCCAAAGGTATCCATACTCATTACCATATCCGGTACTAAGAATATGCCACCAGAAGCCCTGACAGAACTTTCCACATAAACAATTGCAAAAACTCCTGCAAAGGAAGGTACTTCTTATCGAAGAAACAAAACTCATAGAACCCAAAGGAAACATTAAGACAGCAATAACTGTCCTTACCCAGAAAGAGTAAGCAAGCATTCCGTGAAACACACGGAATCTTGATTGGTATTCAGGGATAAATGCAGCAGAGTCCTACAACAGTGGTAGCAAATCAAAATTTCTATTTAACACTGCATACTACTCTATCTGCAAACTAGTACGTCACTATAATTTTGGTAAAACAGTCTCACCTTCACATTCGACTGAGTACCTAAAGAGTTGTAGAAAAACACTATCTGATACAGAGGGATAGCCTTCGAGGAATTTTGTTTAATTAAACTGTAGCTGTCACAGACAAAAAAAAGATGCCATGAATCCTTCACTAATGAGTAGGGGCCTTCACCAACAACACCCCCACGCACAAAACAGCCAAGACAATTTCCCTCACCTTACCTCAAAAGCAGTACCCTCCCCAGGAACAGGCAAGATCAGCACAGCAGGACATGTTCCTTTCATGCTGTGTGGTGGAATTAGGCTACGGCACTCACCTTCCTCACCCGGAGAGAAGGAGGCCAAAAACAAGGTTACCATCTCCTAAGTCTGAGCAGCCTCAAAGAAAAAGGGTAGTCAAAAAGCAGGCTGCATGAATTGTCATATCTAACCACAGCCTAATCTCAGCCAGTGCTGAGGTGTGTGCTGGTACTCCACACTGCACATCCCATATTCCCAGGAGAGCAACGTGCAGAGGAAATCCAGCCTTCCAGGAAACTGGCCACATTGTGGTCCCTCCCCACTACATGCAGCCTTTCCATGGTGCTGTCCAGAAAGGGTGGGCTCCACTTTCCTGTACAAAGCTCTATGTAACTTCTAGACAAACTACTTTCAGCCATTTAAACAATAAATTCCAGTCAGAGCTAGTGAACTAAGTCCTCTTTCATGAAAGCCAAGGAAAGCAGAGGAGAGTCCAAACTCTGAGGAGTGATAGGTGTTAAGCTTTCAGGATGAGAGAACTGAATCCCACCCTGAAGAAATATGTCTGCCTAAGAAAAGACTAGGTTTTATTGAAAATATTATATAGCCTCTTCTTAAGATTATTTCAGAATATGCCACTTCTACCTCCCACTCTGGAGACACTAATAATCTGCAAGGTCACAGCTCACACTTGGGCTTTTTTCTTCTCTCACGTTCCCCTTACATTCAATTGTTAAGGCAGATTAGAAAAGCTGCACTTTAAGTTAGAGCTCATCCTGCATAACAGCTGTCTGGGAGCGTAACATTCAAAACTTCCACCTCCTCTAGAGTAATGACACTGACACCTGATTGTAAATTTAAGTTCTCATTTAAAAGTTTTCTGGTCTTACAGATACATACACACAATATGTACATAATGCAGATTATGCAGCACAATACACACTATCCTGCTGCAATATCCTACACTGCATATTTATCTCATAGATAGGAAAACAGTACTCAACAGTTTTGTCTCTTGTGCTGAAGGCCTAACCTGAGGACTTGTGCAGAGAAAGTCCTTAAAGCGAGCTTTGAACCCAAAATTACATACAGGAATAACTACCATCACCTAATGACAAATTTTCCTCTTCTGCAAGATACCAAAGAATTTAATTCACCTGTCCTCGGATATGATGCACTCAAGTCCACTCATCTGTGCACATGCAGATATAAAACAAAATCACTCATTGGCAGTGTCAAGAGCTGAAGCAAGTACCTATATATATATCCTCCCCCCTTCCTCCTCTCAGCTACCAAGTCAAGTAATTTTTTTCTTTCCTGTATGCATAAAGAGAAACAATTCTACATGCAGCTTTCTGACGGTGATGGCACTCTACCCCACTCTGAGGAAAAGCTTAGCTAATGCCTTCAACAACAAAGCTTGATGCTCCATTAAAGACCAGACCTGAAGCTCACCAGAACTACAGGATTAATGTTACTTTCCCCTCAGCACTTCCAACTACCCGGGCTGTGAAAAAGAAAACAAAGCTTAAGGCTCTTACTATAACTGCCATATGTAGCAGGAAAATCAAAGGCTAAATAGTATATTAATTCTATCCCTATTTCAGACACATGCATTTGCTCTCAGTAACCGGAAAAAAAAATTTATGGAAGACAAAAAGGACACAATCCAACAAAATACAGTCATTTTTTCTTTGCTGAGATAAATTTATTCTTCTGAAGTAGCAATGTCTACATGGGATCTGACAGACGACATAAAACAAAAAAACCCCCAACCAATCAAAGAACTACAAAGCAACAGCATGCCATAGCAGTCTTAAACACAACAACGTGGACTTCAACACAAGTACCATCAGTCAGTCAAAACTGTCAGGAAGAATGACAAGTTTCTGAAGAACAGCTACAGCTTTGTTCAAGCCGCAGCCAAATACAATTAAATTAATTCACGTTATAGACGGCATCATGTGTGATTTGCACCTTTTATATGGCATATCAGAGGAAGATTAGATTTTGTGTTAGTAATCAAGTCATCGGTCATAGGCAGGGATTTGTTACTTGCCTTTTTTTTTTTTATAGCAACAGGCATCATTCACTTACTGTACTGCCTCAAGAGGATTACAACTTCACAACTGATCTTATTTGCTTTCAATATCATAAAATCAGAAAAGGTCCTTTGGTATCACTAAAGGAGGGGAGGAGCGTGAACAAGAATTTTAGCAGTGATGTAAATCTTTACCTCTGTTCCCTTAGACTTTGCCCTTCCAAACTACAAGCTGACTACAAGGTTAAAAAAAAGGGAAGAATACGCTCAGAATTATCCTGATGAAAGCTTTTTTGTATATAGTAGCAAAGACATTTTGAAAATGCCATCTGGACATCAGAAAGAGAGAACGCCATCTCCTATTCTAACAACAGAGTTAAACTAGACGTCATCCTTCCCTACCAATGGCTGGAGTACAGCAACTTGCAGACCCAAGGATCTAACCACTTAAGGTATGACTTCTAATATAGAGCTCCCTGGAAGCATGAAGCTATCGTAACTTGATTAGAGGAGGATAAATACTGAAAACCTCACAACGAAGAGACAGGCTAGCCTGCAGTCAGGTAACCGTGCCGCAGTAACACACTGACAGGCTTAACCACAACATACACTCATTCTTCCAGTTCGGTTCACAACTGAAAGTAAACCAGCACCCTTTACAGGGCAGCAAGTGACAACTCAGACACAGCAAACAGGGCAGAGTCGTAGAATTTTATATCCTGTGTTCAAGAGGGGATTCTAACCAGTTCTGCAGGCAGTTTACGTATTTCTAGAGCCTCACATCCTTGAAAAACCTATATGGGATGGAGAGAACAAATTCACCATCTCATTTTTTTTTAATGTAAGAAACGACCTCACTTAACCGCTTTGGGAAGATTTTTACTTGATCAACCTACAACACATAATCATTAAGATTTTTTTTTAAACTACTGAACAACTTCTAAACTTAGGAACGAGAAGCTAGCCTGTCAAAGACAACTTTTTGCTTTCCAGATATTCAGTGAATCTAAAATTGTGTAGAAGCTTTTGGCCTTCTAGAGAAAAAAACTATTCAGGCAAACCCGCATTATCTCCGGATTGCCACAGCCTTTCCTTATTTGGCTAACGTTTTGAGATTCCAATCAGACTGCTATGAAGTTCAACATGCACAAAGCATCCATTTTGAGGAAACTTCACAGCCAGTTTCCCGTCCATTACCCCCCTGCCCCAAGTGAAAGCTACCTCCCTCGGCACCAACCCCCCCCTCCTCCCCCCCACATACCCACACCAGAACAAAGCAATATGGATTGAGCTTTTCACTACCTTCCAACGCACGGAAAAAAAATTTAAGACCCTTGCTCCCCTTGAAGTTCAGCTTTCACCCTGCGGCGGGAGCCATCGGTAACGAAAACAAGCAGCCTCTTACTGATAAGCGCTTCTATACAATGAACAAAATACTGGATTCCCCTAGAAACCGAAGAGAAATAGATGATCCGTCTCTCAACACGCCCGCCCGCACACACAAGCGGGCTTTAATCGGCTCAACTACTGAGGAACCGGGGAGATGAGGGAAGCAGGGAACTACTACCGGGATCCCGGGCAAGGGGCAGCGGC